>JAQFZG010002036.1:0-18221 GCA_034695465.1 Entomobrya nicoleti
ATGGTGCTTATAACATTATGAATCTTGAAGAAAATTTATGTTTTTGAATAAATAATAACCTGCAAAATTAATTTCACCGTTTGTTACATACCGATTTTGTCTTTGACTTTAATAATCCCTTAATATAAAGCATTATCCCACAAACTAATTCATTTAGTTTCATCGCATAACATAAACCATAATTAATTATATTACCAATGATAAGAGATAAGCATTGCTTCAACTTTAAATAATCTTTACGACAAGTAAAGTACAAGAACAAGTGCATTGTAAAAATCTTGGTTGAACTAGTAAGCCAGTTTAAAAACGGTTTAAAGCATTGCGCAGCTTCGGATTTCGCTTATTGCAGATAAATAATAGCTTTGATAATAATTTCCTTGGAACCATGCGCATCTTAACGTATTGTTACAATGCATAACTGTTTATCTTGAAAATAGTCAACTATGCTATTGTTGCTTGGAAGGGTTTTAGTATAAATAAAACAGAAGATTGGTATGCTGACGCTTTTAATAATGTACGTAGGGCGTTCCAAAAGTACCGGACCAAAGCAATTTTCGTATATGTAACCGTGATGTTGATCTATGGACCAGATTTTGGTAAGATAATATCGCCAAGGGTCTAACTTAAAAGAATGCAAAAGGATTTTTTTCTAGTGGCCCAAATGTAAAAATGAAAGGTCAGTAAAACAAAAAGATATTTTAAAACCAGCGAAAAAATAAGCTTAAAAGCGCAAAATCAAATTTGGTAAAAATCATGGCTTTCACCACTTCAAACGTATTATTTTTTCAGACCTGTTGGTTACCAAAAATGAAGCACCTACTTTTTACGAATACATAATGCCCTTGAGTTTATTTTATTTTGCGAAAATATAGAATTTATGTCAAGTTTAAAAAAGGGTAATTTTTTTTCTTCCAAAAATCGGGTTTTTGACAATAAATAATTTCGACCAGTTTCTCCCAATTGGAATGATCTAGATCAAAATGCTTTGGTGTATAACTAAGTTACACTATTGGCTATGTTGTCTACCAATATCTAGTTTAAAGACCAACATCCTGCTGAGATATAGAAATATTTATTTGGTCCGATACATATGGATTTGCCTACGTATTTTTTGTACAAATTTCTTATGTGAATTTATGTTTTACGAATTCCTTAATTGTGTAAAACGTTTCGCAATTAAGTCCCATTTTTTCATACTCATAGCTATCATTTCATTTATAGCTTCAATTTTTGTTCATTTTGAATATTATACATATAATTTATAAGAAATGCTAAGATAAGATGTTATTAATATTGAGATATTAATAACCAGTTCATATTTTATTTTAAATACTTTACATGCTTAGAACTTATGTTTGTAGGTTCCCAATAATTATTTTTCTATTATTGTAGTAAAATATAACATGATGTTCCTCAACTTTGAAGTAAATTGTTAAAGATTTGGAAGCGAAAATTAGAAAACTGTAACATTCAGTCACATAATTTATGATAAACTTGATAATTAATCAAATATTATCACATTGTATTCCAAAAAAAATGTTTACAATTTCAGCACCACATCTCCAATCTATCAACTGGACTTCAAATTCAATTTAAAAATTAATTCTTGGACAAGGAAAACTTATTTTGACAAATAATAAAAAGTTTAAAAGAAAATAAAGCAAAAAATTCAATTTAAATCTAGTGTATTTATTATTCATTTATCCCATCCATTTGTGACAAATCTTTGATAATTTTGAAAACTTTGATAAACTTCTTATACAAACATGCCTGTATACAAACATCCAAGAATATAACACAATTTTTGTTATCGTCTACAAACTCATCTTAATTTTTTGACTGACTTTATTTTTCGGTTAAGAATATCTATAAATGACTGAAATATAACGACTACTTTGCATCAAACCAGTGTAATCCTTCGTTAACCAATTTTTTATCCTTTAAGAATTTACTTGACGCCGAAGTGTTGAATATGAAAATATTCGAGAACATCTGCAACCACTTAAGAATGAGCATTTTTAGTAAAAATGCAGCATTACTGATTAACTTTTTTACCATTGTGTCTATTTTTAAATTCTTCATAAGCTTTTTCCCCCTACCCAATGCAGTTTTTATACAATATGATGTATTAAGTCTAGACATAAAATAAACCCAAGTACCTTCGGCTGACACGTGTGTACCTAAAATCGTACAACCAACCCTTTTCAAAAGGCTTGTCCACACAAGGTACGTGCATTCGTACATAAATGCATAGCATGGCTTACGTATATTCATTATTATGGTAACTCCTTTCAATGCATTTATCCTCGCAGAAAGTATGGAACCCAACTCAGCCAAGTTGTATAAAAACCCAAGGCTTCACTAAACCAAATCATCATTCAGCTCTCTCAACTTGCTCAGCAAACACCAAAGTCAGCTAACTCTCTCCATTCAACTTTCCTTCAGGAAACACTCTACTACTCCACCATGAAGACCTTCATTGTCATTCTTGCCATTATTGCTGTTGCATCTGCCAAATCCGTCCACCGTTCTTCAGGCTGGGGTAAGATGAATATTTCTTAAAATTCTTAAATGCTTCTCAAATTTCAATCCATTTAAACTCTATACTAAATTTTCCGGATTTTTTTGTTTGTTTATTTTTTAGGAGCCCCAGCAAATGTTCCATCCATCGACATTGAACTTGCCGCCGCCGCTGCAGCTGCCGCATCTGGACAAGCTTCCGCCAGTCAAGCTCTTATCGAAACCGCTGCTGGAGACATCAACGGCCCCGCCTACCTCCAATCCCTTTCCGGAGTCCTTGCCTCAGTCAGCCAAGATGAAGAAATCAGCCAGATCGCCGTTGCCGACAAGCCATCCGGAGCTACGTCCACAATCAACGCTGTTGAAGTAGAAAACCAGGCTATTGGTTTGGACACCTTGGCTGCCAACTTGGGTGGTTCCATTGGAGCTGCCGTTATCAACGAAGCTCAGTCCCAAGCTAGCGGAGAAGGTTCCGAAGCTGCTGAGGCTTCCTCTTTGAACGTCGTTTCAGAGAAGAAAAACTAAATAAGCATTTCAAATCAATTCAAATATGATCATGCAAATGTACTGCTGCGTAAAAATTAATTACTTTGAACATCTTAATTGAGAAAATAAATTAATGAACCATTTACATGCACCTTAGAATTTATGTTGAGCACCTAATTAATTCTTAAGCATACAAATTCAAATTAATACACATCAAGTTGAGTGAGACCGAGAATTACTGAAAATATATACGAAATACCGAATAGAAACAAGATAAATCATAAAAACATCTTTGAAAATTGATGCAAGTAGCCAAACTTACACAAATAAAAATACATTTGAACGAAAATGCTGTAAATCGTCAAGTCAATCAGTAATAGCTTTGTCATCCTAACTGTATAAACGTACAGTTAGGATGACAAAGCTATATAGAATACATGTAAACAGGTACCAGAACATAATTTCTAATAAATTAGATACATGAAATGTTATCAGCCATAAAAAATAACTTCCAAACAATTTAATTCAATATTTTGTCAAAATATTACTTGAAGAAAATTTGCAATGCATATATATTTACCCACTGTGTATTCATTTTTAGAATAAATTGGCCATACCGCGAATACAAAAAATGGCTGTCAGTTTTTATAAAACAACTAGTTAAAGTTGCCTTATATAAATATAATTTAGTAGCAAAGCAGGATTGCACTTTTGTATAGAAATAAGTTTATTTTAAACAGAGTTACGAAACATCTGACAATGTTTTAGATTAAAATATGATATTATTTTATTTGGAAATCATGATTTACAGTTGTATTTGTGCAAAATAAGCTAATATACAAAACAAAATGGGAGACTTTTACGGAATGCCTCTAAAATATCTAACCATCATATTACATTCAAAGGTCAGTCGTATACCAACATTACTAAATTTACACTTGTTTACATGAAGATCATTAGTTTCAAACAGCCTTATAATAATAAAGTAAAATAATCATATCACAAAATCCATTTTAATAAGTAATTTTGCATTTCAAGAAGTTTTTATTCAGGGTAGAAACATTCATTACTTTACTCAAGACTTTAATTATTTAACAGCTTCCCATCTGCAAAAAAATATCGAATAGTAATTTAAATATGATTGTATATAAAATCAATGCTTAAAAAACCAATATTGTTTTTACATTATTCAATACAAGTGTGTAAATAAAATTATTATAGTTATTTGCAGTCGATGAGGATGATATTCCACAATCTCGCTTAGTATTGCAGCAATGTCTTGAACTATTTGTGTTGGTATTTCAAAACTATATTTAAATCAAACCAGCGAAAACTAGTTTTTTAGACTTTTAGCCAACTTGTATGGACAAGAATAGTAAAGTATAGACATGATCATGATTATTTCGTTAAAGTCATTTGAAATGCAAGAATAATAGTAAGCTTAAGTTATAATAAAACACAGCGAGCCCATCCAGAATATATTTTATTTCAAAATGTGAATCTATTTTGGTTAAAGTACCTTAAAAACATCACATGCAGACATGTATATTAAAACGTTAACTTCTTCAGGTGTTACGTTGTTTGAATGTGATAGATACTTAAGTGGTAAAAATAGAGAAAGGTGTACCTTTCCAATACACTACTCATCCATACCATGTGCATACATCCCATATTTCAAATCAAGTATATACTTTTGTAATACTTTCGTCAAAATAACTACGCATACTTCAACCACCAAACTTCACAAGCACATCAAAAAAAATCTGAGTATAAAAACCCCAGCTTCCCTTCCAACAACCATCTCAGTCACTTACTTGAACTTGTTCAATTAACAACTTCTCTCAGTACTCCCAACAAACACTCCAAAATCTTCACCATGAAGGCTTTTGCAGTCCTCCTTGTCACCATTGTCGCTGTCAACGCTGGTTTCCAGCGTTTGGTTCGCCGTCAAGCGGGAGGATGGGGTGCACCACCTTCACCAACTCCAGGTTGGACTACCACTACACCCCCACCCACAACCACTGGTTGGCCATCACCTCCACCAACAACCACTCCAGGGTGGCCTGCTCCACCTCCACCAACCACCGCCGGATGGCCTGCTCCTCCACCGACCACACAAGGATGGGGCGCACCACCACCACGTAAGCTTTCAAACTAAAATATTATTCGATTCTACGCCGATCTCTAATAACGAACAAAAATACTGTTCGAATTTCTATCGAATCTCCTTACTAATATTCGAATATTTGTTTTATTTGTATCTTAAATAGCACCATCAGCCACTTTGACTAACATCAACTTGGACGCTGCTCTGGCCGCTGCTGGTTCTGGATGGGCTGGAGAGAACCACTCTGACTCCGTGCAAGTCGTTGGAGCCGGTGGATGGGGTCCCAATGCCCAGCTTGTCATCTCTTCCGGTGGAGTTTCTGAGGTTGACCAGAATGGAGGTATCCTCCAAGTGACTTCTCAAGATGCTCAGTCTGCTAGCAGCTTGAACAACATTGCCGTTTCTCAGCTTGCTGAAGGTGCAGAGGGACAGTCGCTGGATGCTCTTGGTGTTAGCATCAGCAACGCACAGTCTGGATGGAGTGCAGCTAATGGAGAAGGTGCTTCCGCGGCTGCTGGAGGTTCCATTATTGAGGTTGTCCCAGTTGCTGAAAGTTTGGCGGTAGCTGTAGAAAAAGGGAAAGATGCTGTTGTGTCCACTGCAGAGGCCGTTCTTGACTTCTTCAAAAATCTGTGAGAATGTGGCTTAGTCCTTAACGAAAACTAGCAAATAGAATTTTGAAGTTGATTAATTGTATTAAATATAATATATATATAAGTTAGCGTTATATATATAAGTATATATGTTAAGGAATTTGATTTCGAATGGGATTTTAATGCAAAATAAAGATAATACAAAATCATGTTTGTGAATATAAATCAGTTTTACTTGATACATGAGTATCGTAGTGCTATAATTCATTAATTCATTAGGCTTTTATTGGAGATCAAAATAAAAAATTGGTTACATTTATGACGATCCATATGACAAGAAAGTATAAAGCTAATATTAGATAATAATACATAAGCATACATAAGCTAATAAGATAATATTGCATTTTTTTCCAAAACAGCACAAAGTCGAAAAAATGCATTTTTGGTAAGTTTATTAATAAATTTGGTATATAGTTTAAAGTGTTCATATTTGTAAAAGTAAAAGACCATATCAAGCTTTTTTACCTTGGCTATTGTCCACTGACACAAGGTTATTATTTAAACGACAGCCAACATTTGCCAGTATATAATATAGTGCGTTTAACATAAACAAACTGCGTCATTCTACCAAACACCAATCCACAAATATATACTATTCCATTTAACAAAAAGACGGGACTAAACTAAATACTATCAAATGCCACTGATATAATAACAAGAGTCACAAAATATAATGAAATCGAACAGTTTTGATTATTCCAACTATACAGAATTTATATATTGAGATTTGCCAAATTGCTTTTTTATTAGCTATTGTTAAAGCATATATTTTGATTAGCAAAAAGAATTTAACTATAGCTTTTTTAGCCCTATCAGCACCTTACAAGAATAAATAATCAAACTTTTAACATAAACGAATTGTGTCATTCTACCAAAAACTAGAACTTTTCCATGTCGAATTAGAATTAATCTGCAACTTTTTCTAAACGTGGCCATTATTTTCATTTCGTAATTGCTACAATCAAAACCCACTTTAGCCCATGAATCCATATTCCTAGTTCCTTTTACCCATAAGCACTTCCCAACTTGCAAAACAAATATTCAAAATGTTAGACCGCCAATATAACCAATACTCATAAAACCTCTAATGACCCAACTTAGATCACCCCAAAATTTAATAAAAACCACTTGCACAAAAACGAAATATATGACTGTGAATATTTGTGACAATACGACATAACGGCCCAGGAAACACATCGCATTTTCGTTAAGTATTTGTAGCGATCTATAGAAATGTCTTAGGTTTTCTTAATAAATTTAATGTCCTATATTTTTTCTTAGACTTTAAATGTAGTTCCTGAAGTAACGTTTTCAAGTAAAACAAATAGGCCGTCACGCTAATCTAAATAAAAGCCAAAGCTACTTCGAATACGCCAATCATGTAAGTATGTATAATTGTTAGTGGTACGCCCATAAGTAAATGGGAGTAATATTGTTTAGGAATAAGCTGTCCAAGAAAAATAGCATCTCGGGGATCGTAAGCACTGTAGAGTGACATTAGCCAAAAGACCGAGCCACAAGCCCAGGCTAATGACACAGCAGCAAAATCAATTAAATAATTCAGTTTGGCCTTATTTCGGTTAAACTCTGGCATATAATTCCCTAAAAACGAAAAGACATATGAGTAAAACATAAATAGAAATCATTTATGAACCATTATATGTATATCATAAAATAGCAACTTACTTTCGGCAAAATCTAAAAAGCTGAACGTTTTGTTTAAAAGTAACACAAAATCTTCCACGAAAACATTTGGCATCGTTAAAATGGTCGACAACATAAAAATTATAAGTGTAAGTAGCAGATTCAATGTTACACGATTGATGTCACCGTAAAAATATTCTCCTGTTGTAATTAATACACTCGTCAAAAGCCAAATTCGAGTTAGCAAACCGCTGATACAAACTTTACGTTTGATATTTACATTAGCACACTTAGAAACTTTATGGGTTTTCCTATCAATGGATATTGGAAATGATCCCAATGTGCAACCAATTTTGGTGAGAATATACAAAAGTTTGTACAAACGATTGCTGATCATTTTTACTGGGGTTAAGACAAGCGTTTCTTTTACGTCAATAGGTTTTTCCGTACTAATACTTTTTTCTTAAAAGATTTTGCGCTGTACATTTTAAAGCTTGTCATGTGTCGCAACTAAATTTAAGTATATTTTAAGGAACCTTACCCAGTATATCGATTGTCTTTTACATTTACCCGTATTCAAAAATGGTTTAGTTTTGGTATTTTTCGAAGCAAGACATAACTAATAAAAATAATCTATTTTTTTAAATGCTCACAATATTAAAATATTTAAAATTTGTGTACATGTCTGCAATAGAATGTTCACCATAAAAGGTATCGTTGTATAAGTTTTATATGGTAGAAGGATATATCGTCATATTGCTCTAAAAGTTCCAGATAAAATAAAATCAGGGAGGAGTCTTTCTTTTAAAAAAATATGCGTTTTTTTAAAAGTTTTAAATCGGTAGCAATATTGAGTTTTTAACTTCAAAATAAAACTGTTGCCTGGGAATTATGACGTACATATTTATATTTAGAATATTTATATGTATAATATATTAGCTAGATATTTAAATTTACATCAGCGACAAGAAATACTTTACCCATATTTATAAATACCCAGTTTTTTAATGAATCCATTTGCGCATTGAAATCATCATGCAGATAAATTCAATATACCACTAGGTGTCCCAAGAAACAAGTAAACAACTCCATTACTTTTTCTCACTATTATATTTAATCGTACCTAATACCATTACGCACAGCTCAACAATAAAAAATCGACTGAAAGATTAAGTCTCAAGTTTTTTATAACACTGTGAATATATAAGCGATTATACTTAATCCTAAACAAAGCAATTAACACTAGCATAAAAGGTATAGATTATTCTTCCTATTATTCTATATGTGAACACGTAATTTTAGTAGCACAAAGTACTTGTGAAAAATTCTGCGTTGAAACAATATCCCCAGTTTGGAATGTTTTTCAACTTTCTTAATTCGTTTTGACATATTTCGAATGTTTCAGCAAACTGGCTTTTATAGGGGAATTTTTATTGTCAAACAAGTAATGCAAATTACATATTGGTTTACCCGTGTCGTTCTCATGGGCCGAGAAATCTTCATTAAAACTGTATTAAATATGTTCTTCAGCCAACAAGACACGAAAGCCAATATCACAAATAAGTTATAAACGTTTTTAGATTACAACAAAGCTTTGGAAAATAGTTCTCAAATCAAAAATATTTTGCGTTTATGCCCAATCATTGTGTTTGCGCACGCATGTCTCATGTTTCTAAAACTTGCTGAATTCTGTAAACGAAGTCATATTACAATGAGCTATTAACAAATGATTTTAGAAGGTAGCTAGGTAATGCACTTCTGTCGAAATGATATGATGAACAATGTAAGTGTAAAATTGGCGATGATATAAAACGGATTATTTATATATACGTATCATCACCACAATGATTTTGACAAAGTAATTTGAAATATGTTTTAGACATGAAAAATATCAAATTATACAATATTTGATTGTAATGCAAATTACTCCGTCCTGACAAACAAGCTCGGCCAGCGGGCCTCTGCTCCTTCGATGACCTTTGTATCATATTACCCCTAACCTAATACATTGTATATGGAGCATGGTGTGGAATTATGCAAAAACCGTTGTATGGGCCACAAAAAGTACTTTGCGGACCAGCAGTAATAATGTGACATTATGTAATCTTGTGTATAATTATAGTATCCTTGGCGCTTTGAAATGTTAAATTTGACTGGCCTGGATCAATAAATTACGACATAACCTTCACTCACGATTTATTTACAATTAAAAAAATATTTTGGAATGATGGCCTTTGACGTCAAAATGAAATGAACTTCTGAACATTATAAATAAGTTATTGTTTGCCGCACCTGGCACTAATTGGTATATAAATGCATTTTTATATTGACGACTTTCTCAACTGCATTGCTTTGGTCTTTTTGTAAAACATTTTTTTATCCTCTGATTAATAAAAAAACGTACGAATTTACTTGACAATCGGCAAAACAAATAATCGACACTGCAAACAGCTGCCAAGCTATTCACAACACATTCATACAATCCCAAGAAGTGACAAAGGCCACACGCGTTGATTTATTTGGTTCAGTATCCAGTATCGCATAAAAATGAGGTTATCAATGCAAAAACGTGTCATTAAAGCGTACAGTGATAAAATGCTTATTCGATATTTATTACTCTGTGGCAAAGTTCACTCATTCACCAATTATAACTTCAAGCTGTTGTTATAAATTTCGAGTCGCGTTCCATAAATATAAAGTTCCGTTAAAATAGTTTTCATTTCAAAAATTTCCACGAAATTTTAGAATGGGCTTGTATTCTGGATTGCTGGTTGTGACATTCTTAACAGTAGTTCCATTTCTTACAAACATATTATGCGAGGGTAAGTTGAATCGTACATAAAGCACAAAAATTCACTTTATGTCAATCAATTTTTTACTTAATTATCTTTAATTTGTTATTTTTAGTAACTTTGCAATCGACCAGTTTTCATTATGTTGGTATAATTGATAAAAAGCTATATTATGTGATTCGGTCTAAGCAAGTAAGTTAAATATCTTAACTTTTAAAGGTAATATATTATTTTGTTTCAATATGTTATAATTTCATTACAGAACTGGACACAAGCCAGGGATAACTGTAAAAACGCCGGATTTGAATTTGCAACAATACGAACGGACGAAGAGCTGGAGTTTTTGGGAGGACAATATAACTATGGAATTTTTCACGGATGTAGGTCAACATTTTTTTGAATGAATTGGGGTGAAAATAATTATGCATTTGTGTTTGTTGAAAATATAGGGCACTGGATTGGTGCCCGAGATAAACATAAGATAACACAGTTTGCTTGGGACAATGATGACACAGAGATCATCATTCAACCAACAATAATTGCTGACGGAACATTTAACAGCACTTCAAACTTTTTGACATGTGGAGCATTCCAGATAAATGATAAAAGCTTTGGTGTGTCAATGGTTGAATGTAGTAAGGATAATGGGTATGCTTTGTGTGAAAATGTAATTCTATAATAAGGAGATGCCTTTATCCAGAGCAAAAAATTGACAATTAAATTTAATGAATTATTCAACAATTTCGTTTTGGTATACATTACCTAATACATCATTCATTTAACTATAAATTATGTTATAAAATATACTACTTTATAGCTAACCACACCTTACATGTGTACAATATCAAGCTTTTAACATAAATAAACTGATTCATTCTGCCCAACACCAGAATATTACTATTACGAATTAAAATAAGTTGACAACTCCGTATAAATTTTTTCATTGCTTTCTTTTCTAACGAGCTTATCTCAAAATCCATTTTCTTCCACGAGCCGAAATTCCTATTTCCATTAATCCATAAAGATTTTCCAACTTTCGAAAGCAGCATCCAAAAAGATATCGACATAAATGCTCCAGTAAACAGCAATAACTTCAGAACCCAATTTAACTGGTTCCAGTATCTTAAACAAATAACGTTTACCATAATTGGCAGCAGTGTAACCAAGGCATTAAAAAGTGAAACAAATGGTCCCATAAAGCATGTAAAATTTTGGTGAAGTAATTGCAATGACCTATAAATTGCCATTATATTAGCGGGCTCTCTGAACTTGTGAATCGTTCGATATGGTTCTCTTGATATCAGACGTAGTTCGTTTAAAATTAGGAAATTTAGATAACTCAAATATATTAGGATAACTGCGCCAGTTAAACAAATACTAACGTGGTGGACGAATAAAATGTATGCGTGGAATATGGATACAAGTACACCTTGCGGAAAAAATGAGTAATATTTTAGTGGGATTAGCTGCCCAAGAAATATAGTTTCTCTTGGGTTGTATAAGCAAAACCAAAATCCAAATACGGATATGTTAAGACATGACATGATCAAACCTAACAGTATGAAATCAATGTACCAATTTAGTTTCTCTTTGTTTCTGTTGAATTCCGGCATGTAGTTTTCTAAAAATCCAAAAAACAAATTTATTGTAATATTTCCACTTTATATATTATGTTAATAATTCCCAAATATACTATGTTTATTTACTATGAATGTCCCGGAATAAGACTAAGGCACCATTAAGTAACCTTACGACGTCATCATCGTGGAAATAAATTATAACACAAGTGATCCCGTCAAAAGCAATACAGTAGGTGAAAACTAACTGCAGAACAAAACGATCGATTTTACCATACAGGTATTCATTTGTGGTAATTCCAATTGAAGCTAGTAGCCAAGACAAACCCAGGCATTTGTTTAGTGTTAATTTGTGCTCAATTGTAGAGTTTTGCAAAAGAGTTAAATTTTTACTAGTTTTATCAAATTTAACTCTGAACGACCCAAATCTGCAACCAACTTTGCAGACAATGTAGAGCATTTTGTACAAGCGATCGCTAAGCATTTTTATATCTTTCTACAGAAATTATTAAATTTTATGGACGAGTGTTTTGTGAGAAATTCTAATACGGCAGTTGAAACGAAACTTTTAAGCGATATAAAATTTACAAGTTCTTCAACAAAAATGATAATTTCTACTGTTCGTACTGTAGCTATTGCATAAAATGAAATATCAATGTTTATGAACTTTTGATAACAAAAAACCGTTTGACATGATTTTTGACAATTAATTGCGCAATAATAGCTGAAGTACGCGTGGTCAAAATTGGTCAGTGGTTGGGTATAAAAAAAAACTGTTTAAAATATCAGACATTTTAAATACCAAATTGATATTAAATGACAGCATATTTTTTAACTAGAATTAGAAAAAATCAAATTAAATCAAACTATGTACAAAACTAAGAGAATACCATTTTAGTATATATAATTGCAATATGTTCACAACAATTTAAAAAGCCTGTCAGTCGTTTTCATAAAAGCCGAAGTTAAAAGTTAGATACACAAAATAATAGCTGATGGTGTAGACGAAAGTTTAATTGGGCCATTTAAACAGCAATTTAAAAGCAGTTACTCAAATCGGGTTAAATATTAAATTGTTTAAACTCAGACGTTCTATTTGAATAAGTTTATAAATTGTGGTTCATTTCACAATAAGGCTGTCTACAAGTCTGCGACGAGTATGACTGATTGTTTGACTGATATTGGTTATGTTATTTGTGAATATTGATAAATGTAAGACATACACATATTGTCATATTTGTACTAAATTAATTTAAATAAGTCATAAATGGTAAAGTCATGTAACATCAATCGATGGCGCGATTTTATTTATAATTTTGATAACGTTGAGCGGCATTTTATGAAACGTTTACTTTAACAAGCTAACATGAATTTATTAGGAATTACGAATACACTACACTATTTTAGTGACATTTAGGATCTAAATAAAATACTTTTTAAATACAAATTATATATCCATTTAAGCAGCATGGATGCATCGAATATGGCCATTATCATGTTATTTCAACAGTATTTAGCATTTGGGTCTTTAAATAACTCATATGTGAGCAATACTTTAAATGTATAACTTAACTTAACTTAAAATAACTTTTAAGAAATAAACATTATATATTATATATTTTGACAATTTTGTCACTTGTCTCCAAATAAACATTTATAGTATTGATATGCATACAAACGTACACCGTCAATTTAAACTTTTATCAAGGCAAACGAAAGTTATGTCAAACAACAGCTTGACATTTCAAATTATTTCTTTAAACTTTGACTTACTTTGCCTCTGATAGTTTCATGTCAGACGTTTCAGTTAGAATAACAGTGACATGGTTCTTAATAACGCTAACCGATTGATTGACACAAATTGACTTTAGTATTGAGATACAGAGATACACTCTGCGTCTCATATAAACAAGTGTGGATAAAATCCTCTCTGAAAAATATTAAGCTTTGCAAACCAAACTGAAGTAATGTAACAAAAGCCAGATATACATTAATTATATATCATACTTGTTCGATTCACTTTGACATAGCTAATAAGAGTTAAACAAAAGATAAGGACATGAAGATAACTAAATGCGATTTTTAGATAAGCACCCAGGGACATTGCACGATTTGCATAGCTTGATATTAACTGTACTTAGTTCACTAATATAAATCCATGTTCCGTGTAACGGAGCTACATTTTGGTAACAGTGTTCCAAGTAGTTTGAGGTGCTTGTCACTAAATTTAATCCTTAAATAATTATTTGTTTGATTTGTTTTGAATTCCATTCAAAACGCAATCCACGTTGACTTTTCTCATTATGTTCAGCACAGGATGCTGCTTGGTGTTAGCAACAGGAAATAGTCTAAAAGGTACGTATACTAAAACCTGCATGTCAAAAATATTCAAATAAAATATAATCTATTTAGTTAACCTTATTTGTTAGATTTCAAAGCTGAGCCGCAACCTAAGGGCTCTATGGGTCAAGTTGGAAATAAGCTTTATGAGTTTGCCCGTTATGACTGGGGTAATATTTACAACTAATTGTTTGACATGTAAATTTTTATGGGTAAAAATATGTTTCACAGAACTGGATGGAATCCAAAGCATACTGTGAAGCGAGTGGTTGGAGACTAGCCACTATTGAAACTGAGGAAGAGCTTAAGTTTCTAGAGGGCAAGTTCGAGATGTACATATTTTGGGGATGTTAGTTTTCAATAACATTTATATAATTATTCTAGACATTACCAATATAAAATTTATCATGTTTATGTCCTTTAATTTTCAGGGCATTGGACTGCATCACGGGATGCTCATTCGGCAAGACAATTCTTCTGGGATAACAACGAAGCGAATGTGGATGTATAAATGAACTGGTTTTCTAATGGGACACTAGATACATTACCACATGATCAGTTTATGACTTGTGCTACTTTTCATATTAATGCTGTTAATGAATCTATGATGGGAATAACTGATTGTAGTTTACCAAATGACCATGGTATTTGTGAGTATTTACTTGAATGAGACTTTACATAATTAACTGTAATTAGTTCACTTAGTGCTTAAACATAGGTCAACTTGAACATAATTACAATATCAACCTTATGATCAATGACAATTGTATCCAACTTTGATTACAATTTTGAATAATAAATAATATAAAAGAAAATCGATTTGCCTAAGCTAACTTATACAATAAATTTATTTGAGGAACATGTTTATGAGCAATGTTTGTTTATCGATTACCCAGGATTATATATTTTATGTAAACTGTATTTGAGCTTTGAATATGCAATTTGAAGTGAGACGTCAGATGCCAGAAAGAACCGTCCTATTTTCGATCTAAATTTTTTAGTGGATCTCTATCGAGCCAATATACAACATAATCCTATTACGTATATGCATGTCAACTTTTCATTTTTAATGCAAATGTAACGGGTATATATGAAAACAAATCTGATTGTGATAGACGTATCGTGATATTTCCCATCCCTAATACATTTCAAATATACTTTTACCTTGACTTATACAACACGCGTATTAACTTTGTATAATATTGGTTAATCGACTACTATAAAGCATGTAATAAAAAACCAACGTCATAATTTGTGTATGGATAACATTTGGTTATAACGAGGAACTAAATAATTCCGGATTAATTTTCCGAGAACACGTTATTTTTCCAGTTATAAAATAACTAGACTTATTGATCCACAATATATAACAGCTATTATATCAAATTGCAGCTATTTGCGGTTAGTAGCCAGTTTACAGAGTTTACTTCAACTTGAATTGATAAACTAGTTCATTCATCTTTGTTCATCAAAATGCTTCTGAGCACTAACCTTATCAGAGAACTCGAATTTATGTTTCGAATTACAGATAAATGGAATTTTCATCCTTTTGTACTCCCATATTGTCTATCAGTTAGAAAAGTGGATAATAAATTTAAATTCAAATTTTTCCCTAGACAGCTATTTTACGAAAAATACTGGATTATCCATTTCATTTACGTATTTTCCGGTTTAGCATTTGGAATTATAAGAATCCGAATCGAGAACCAGTCCATTTTTGATAGGTTTGTGACGGGATTTATTGCAGCTGTATGTGGTCTTGTATCAGTTACAATATATTTCCATAAACGATACTGCAGACGTATCACAGATTTTCTAAATCAGTTGCTTAAGTTTGAAAAGACTCATATTTTAAAGGGTAAAATTCAGCAAAAGTTTCAAAAGGATAAAATGAGTGATATTGTGAGATGGGCATGTAAATTAATTTCTTTGGGAGGTTTACTGGAAAGTTTCTTGTTTGGGTGGAGTGTCTCCTTGTTTCCCAGTGTTCCTTGGTACTGGATACCAACACGTTGGGTAAATACTGTATTTCCGGAGAATGGTAATTTTGGAGCCAAAGTTTGCAAGGTTTTGATACTATTTTTCCATTGTAATATTGGAGTCCGGACGTATTTCAACTTTTCAACAATTAATATAGTTGTCAACCTTATTATTTCAACGTACTGCATTTGTTCCGCAATGTTTCATTTTCAAAGGTAATTAATTTATGTGAAATGTTTTAAAAAATCTTCAAAAAAATATAAATTAAAAAAATATTTCCAAATATATAAAAATAAATTAACAATTTGTCTCCAAATAATTAAAAATAATTAACAATTTATTTCCAAATAATTTTGAAAAAAACTAAAAAATCTTTGTAATTAAAAAACGGACCATTAAAGTTAAATTCTTTAATCATTCAAAAAAATATATTTATTAAAAAATAATGCCAAAAAAATATTTATTAAAAAATAATGTCGAAAAAATATTTATTAAAAAATAATGTCAAAAAAATATTTTTTATAATTTAGATTTTTTGTACTTTCAGAAAAATTCTTAATGCCAACACAGTTGATGAAATATTGGACCAGGTACAAATGTACAGGGAAATTCAATTATTATCTTGCGCCTACAACAAAATGCATCGATTTCTATTGGTCCCAGTTTATATCGTCACAGCTGTTTTAATATTTTCTTGTTGCACCTTTATTATCACTACACGATACAATGAGATGCATTTCCTTGGATTGATGATATTTGCAAATGGAATAATATTTGGAACTATGATAATGCTGTTTTGCTTTCATTTCCCTGCAACTGTATTCGGTACTAGTGGAGTGACAATGAGACGTTGTAAAGTGGCTACTAGGATGATTGTATTGAAAAGTGAAGGGGTTAATGCAATGAAGATTCGTTTGTTAAAGAAATATTGGAAGTCTTTTCCACCAATCAAAATATACTTTTTTCATCGTAACTTTTTTGGTAAAGTTACTCCTTTGGTGCTATTCAAGTTTTCATCGAGGATTGCCATCAATTTGATGTTGTTGGACCGATAGAAGCAGTCATGTTTTATCTAAAAAAAATCAATATCCTTTTTTAGGAATATTTTTCTCTCGATATTTTATCCCGTACACTTAATTGAGGTTAGCGTAATTCGAAACCATGTTTGTTAAATTGTCTTAATTATTTTAATCAGGTTGACATGTTACTAGTTCCCATCTAGTTGTTATAACGTAGTTATAAGCTATGTAAGGATTCAATTGTAAAAAGTTTCCTTATTACACAATTGATAAAGTGATTTCGAGTGATATTTATGCATACCGTCGTGTATATATTTAAGTATTATTTAACATGTATTTGTAGTTGACCACAAAATAAATTGTAAAACTTCAAGCATTATGCTATTCAAATAATAAATCGATATATACCATTACGAATGTGTTTTCTACATAATTTATGAAGCTGATATATTCATAGTTCTGCTACTACCAAACATTTGATGTATGACGTATCGCAGCGTTGTTAAATAATTGAGTAACCCTAGTAAGCCTGATTAGATATTCATCGAATGACGTAGATTACTGACTTAAAACAACCGAACTGATTATTAATTTTTAACCAAAGTTAGGGATTATGCTTATTATTTAAGATGCTTTAAGAAGCTGTATTAGATAATAGAGTTTAGTACGTACTGTAAAGCTACGTTATAACTTCATTCGCCATTCGTATAGTGTTTTAGCTTACACATATTGAAGGTGCAGACGGATATATATTCTTTATTTAAGTAAAATCCTATTATTAATTTAATATTCAAAATTATTGCTATAATTATTCGATCATTTTATCAATTTATATCTTCGAATAGTTATTCAATTCAAAACTAGCTCAATTTCCTTAAAGGAACAACAACGTGACTGTATTTTTAATAATATCTTCACATACATTCAAGCCTAATGTAGATGTAGATACACCATATGGCCCCATTATGAAACCAATAGGCTTACACGATAGCAGCATTAATTTTTCTTCTTTCTTTAACAAATATATCTTCCAGTATACTTTGTAAATCTTAGAATTCTTATGTGGAATATCAGCTAACGCATTAAGCAAAATAGCTATTGCA
>JAQFZG010002037.1:0-18213 GCA_034695465.1 Entomobrya nicoleti
AAGTGCTTACTTTAGGCATCTGTGAATGACTGAAGTCCTTATCAATGATGACTCCCTTTACTAACATGGTATCTTCAATCCTTCCCCCTGTTTTCCCCTCAACTTTGATCAACTCAAAATTGACATCCCTCGTCTCCAGATCAGCAACAGTGAGGACGGCATCCACAGCAATTTCAGCCATTTGCCGATTGCACTTGGACACAATTTTCGAGCTAAGGGTAGTTTCAGCCGTCTTGATCAGCATGTCCTTATTCTCGAAAGGGAACTTGAGTGAAAGGTCAGACTCAAGGTATTCCATACACCGTTGGGCTGCCATTTCAAACCCGTCAGCAATACGGATTGGATGAATACCACGATCCAGCAGAACCTCAGCTTGCTCCAGGAGAGCTCCAGCAAGTACAACTACACCAGTGGTCCCATCCCCAATCTCATTGTCCTGACTTTGACTTAATTCCACCATTAGCTTGGCGATTTGATGTTCAACGTCCATCATCTTAAGTATGGTTGCCCCATCATTGGTTATCGTCACGTCTCCGTCAGCTGAGATCATCATCTTATCAAGACCCCGGGGTCCAAGACTACTCCTTAACGTAGCAGCAACCGACTTGGCGGCCAGGATATGTGTCTATTCGAACAAATATTCATTCCATAAATATTTAGATCATAACTTAATAATTATTACACTACAAAAATGAGAAAAAATGTAAATGGTAATACAACTAACCTTAATGGCATCATTTCCAGTTAACCGTTTTTGTTTATCTTGATCCTTTATGATGATGAACGGTCTCCCGAACTCATCAAAGGCAAGACTACCAGGAAGCATTGCCATCTGTAAACAAATGATTAAAAATAAAAGTTAATTGCTGAAAACTTGACTGACAAACCCAAATGCACCATCTATCCAGTGACATGACCTCAATAAAATGATTAAATCAACAATAAACGCATGTATCACGTGCTCAACTAAAAAACAATCTTACCTTGTAATACTTTCACACAATTACACTAACTTTCACTGCTGCTATTAATTTAAAACTGCATTAAATCTTGAGAGAATAGAAATATACCGACTGCTTTCCTTTTTCTTTGTCCAAAAAAGGATAGGATGAGTGGGTGAATGCTTCCAGAATATATTGTGCGGTGACTAAGGTGTTGGATGAATGGATGTGTGTCTTTTTGCTGCACATTTGAGGAAAGCAAGATATCGCGCTGCTGCACACCTCTTGCAGCTTAATCTCACGTTTCCCCATTTTCTTATTTTGATACATGCAATCAACTTGAACCAGTAACAATCTCTAGTTCAGTACTGAATAGATGTCATGAAAAAACTTAAAATTGGGATGAGGATGAGACAAAAATGAATTGTTGTAACAAAGACTATCATGAATCATGAATTCATGAATGAATATGATGATTGATGATGCTATGCAGAATGATAATTAAAATTAAAGGTGCTAATCTTTAAGTTAACAGAGGATAGGCCATAAATAATTTTATTTTAGACAGTTTTCAAATAACAAATTTTCAAATTACATTGGCATTGACAGTTTATTACTTCAAATTACTAAATTGTTAAAAGTAATCGCTTCACTGATATGCGATGCTTGAAACTTGAACTGTGAACTTTGAAGATTATATGCTTCCGCAATTGATTGATTGACTGGCATGAATAAAATTGCAATTTCGAAAATGTACAGATAATAATTTTGATGTCAATTAAATTCGTGGAATGATTTTCCATGAGAAATATTGAATATGAATCATTTAAAAATTAAAATATTAAATTGAATGCATTTTATGAAGACATGACTGACTCATGGTTCAATTCAATTGCTGATTAATACGGAACCGGTCGAAAGTCGAAATCCAGTATATTTTTTCCTCCTGGAATCCCAAATAAATTGGAAATCCAACCAAAATTGTGGTAAAATATTTTTAGAGCTGCAAATCGATGTCGAGCATACCCGCAAAAACTCACATTTAACCATATAATCTCAAGGTTAGTTAGATTGAAATATGATGGCTATAAACTACAAATATTAGTTTCATACCATCATGCTTCATGCAATATTCTTTGATTAAAGTATTTTGCGCAACTTGTTATATGTATCTATTTGCCCTTGTCTTGTCTTCTTCAATACAGCTCAGAGGGATATTAATTTTGTGATTATAACTTATTCCGGTTTAATATTTTTCTATACTATGGAATATCTTTACGAAAAGTTATGTATATTTGCTTCGTCTTGCTTGCATACAACAAATGAACATGGACATCATCATGGTCATGTCGAGTAAAATTCATAAAAGTATACCATAAAACTTGAAGCGTGAAAAGGGTTACCTATATAAAATGTATGTCTGTGAGAAATGGAAGAGTTGACTTTGAATATGAATGGAATTTTCGTGTGTATACGTGAGATTCGGTGGTGTGAGGAACATAGGAACAACGCGTGAGATCATATGATCTTCCTCCTTCCATACCACATTTTAATTCAGTTGTGCCCATGTCTTGATCCGGACTGTACGTAATTCATTTTTATCCAAGAAAAATTGCTTTACATATTTTTTTTTAAAGCTTAATCAAAACTCTCGTTTTCATGGTTCATGGCACTCATAAAATAAAATTGTTTCTTTCCATAGAACAACAGCTACAAGGAAAGTTTACAGTTCCGACATTTTGCTTGCTAAAAACAACGCAGCATTTACTTTGAGGTGAGGTGCTACAATTTAGCGATATTGAAATCGCAAACATTCATACACTCATACTTATTCTACATTTATAACACACAAGGAGAATTTTGAATTCTTGTCAACAATTTTGAACAAAGAGACATTTATATAAATAAGAAAACAAAATTTAACACTACTATATGTGCCTTAAAATTGAGCACGTGGCCAATTGGCCTATACACAACACCTACAAAACAGTATTTAGTTCGGGGGAGGTGAAAGCACATGTAAGCTGTAAACGAGTTCTCTCGTCAACTCCGTGCATGCCGACTAATTACATGAATGCATACACTTCCTATCTTATACTTTTAACTACATTCTATTGACAAAATTGTCAAGTCCGCCTTGAATCAAGGCCCTTGATAGGATTTAATCGAAAGAGAAAACTCGTGAAGTACTACAGTACAGTGGGAATTTCACTGGTTCAATTGTACCAAATGTGTATTTACCGTGCTAAATTTTAAACGGAAGTACGTGCAGTGGCCAATTCCATATAATTTTTGAAAGCACGAAGTCAATACCCTCATGAAAACTAACAAATGTGATCATGAATCATGAACATTATTATCAAGCTACGATCTTGAAGGTTGTGCCACGTCAAGAAAGTTCATCTCTTGTTGACTGGAAATAGTCGCACGCACACACAAATGTCAAACTTGTTACATAAAATTCATGAACGTATCATGATTGACCTTATAAAACGAAAGATAATTTGACTTAGATAGTTGGATATCATCGGCCATGCATCATAGTCAAACAAAATTGAATTGGTCCCTGGCCTTTCTTTCCTAAATATTTTCTCTTGTGTTGTGGCATTGCTGTATTGCCATCAACTTATGTTCTTAGGCAGGGAAGTGGTCATTTAATTATCAGTAAGTATATGAAACAGATCCATAAGAAGATTATGGTTTTGTATGGTGGGTGGGTGGTGACCATGATGTGATATTATAAGTACACTAGCTGCTATACGATGCACTGAAATTGAAACGATGTTAGTGATAAAAAGAATGATAAGACATGTTAAGTAATTTCATTTCCATCATTAAACCAACAAATCTTGTACACATTATACTGACCCAACATTTATACTGACTGTACAAGCTTCACACAAGTCACACAACCACTGTCACTGTTTTATCGACAGTGAAATTCACCCTTAACTCTGTAATATATATGGTAAACAACTTGAAAATAGTTTCAACTTAGAAATCTTGTACAACACATTGTATGCACATATAATATAATGAAAGTCGTATATTGTGTGGTTGAGCAATACTGTAATTTACGTGATAATCGTATTTTGACATAATAATTTTACGGTTTCTGTCAACATATTTTTCTTTTCTCCTGGCGCCTCTGAAATCAGTTCTGCATACTTAATTTTCTGCACCTGACATTTTGGATGCAAAAAGTGCACGTACGTACACGTAACGTAACACGAATTTCATTTTCATGCCAAAATTGAAAGTCATATTCATTTGCTCGGCCTACAATGTAATTGCTGCCTCATTTCGATTTCTTTTGTTGTATTCTACTCGACTAGTTAATTATTTAATTGCCATCTGAAAATTTAAGTTTAAATAAATATTTTTGTTATATTTCTTAAAGCAGGGGAAACCTCTTTTGACAATCAAAACAGTAACAGCTTCCAACAAACCACAACCATGTCTTTCTGTGACGGAATTCAAGCCGGTCCTCCAATTGAAGTGTTCGCTCTCACACAGGCTTTTACTGTGGACACATTTGAGAAGAAGGTTAATTTGGGTGTTGGAGGTAAGTTGTCAAAATAAGTTAACTTTCTTGTTTTTTTAGTTTCAAAATTCTTTGCATATTTAAGGTAAATATTTCCTATTCTTGTATAGCCTACAGAACGGAAGAAAGCAAACCATGGGTTCTTCCAGTTGTTCGAAAAATTGAACAAATGCTGGCTAACGATGAGACATTGAACAAGGAATACTTGCCAGTTCTCGGGCTTGCAGCTTTTAGCCAAGCAGCAACGAAAATGCTTCTAGGTGCTGATTCTCCAGCTTTGGCTGATGGTCGCGCTACTGGAATACAAACCCTTAGTGGTACCGGTGCCCTGAGGGTGGCTGCCGAGTTTTTGTCCAGACAGTGTGGAAGAACCACTGTTTACAGTTCGGATCCAACATGGGGTAAGTGATGACCCTATTTTGGGGTGAAGTAATACATACATGATATGTTTACTTTAAATAATACTTATCAGGAATCTTGTTCTATAATTTTGGTAGAAAACCACAAATTGATCTTCATCAATGGGGGCTTTCAAACATATAAGTCATATCGCTATTGGGATGCTGCCAATAGGAACTTAGATTTGAATGGGATGCTGGAAGATTTGAGAAATGCTCCGGAAGGTTCCGTAATCATTCTCCACGCTTGCGCGCATAATCCCACTGGTGTAGACCCAACTCCAGAACAATGGGCTCAAATTGCTCAAGTCGTTCGGGAAAAGAACTTGTTTCCCCTGTTCGACTCCGCATATCAAGGTTTCGCCAGTGGGGATTTAGACAAGGATGCATTTGCAGTTCGTTCATTTGTCCAGCAAGGATTTGAATTGTTGTGCTGTCAGAGCTTTGCCAAGAATTTTGGTCTGTACAACGAGCGAGTTGGAAATTTGACCATTGTTACAAACAAGAAAGAATCGCTTACAAATGCACTCAGCCAAATTACTTTGATTATTCGAGGAATGTACTCCAATCCTCCAAGTCATGGAGCTCGGGTTGTTTCCACTGCTTTGAATGATGCTGCGCTAAATGCTGAATGGAGGGTTTGCATTAAAACCATGGCCGATCGGGTTATCGCGATGAGGGATGGGCTCAAGTCGAGATTGGTCCAACTTGGCACTCCTGGCAATTGGGACCATATTGTCAGCCAAATTGGAATGTTTAGCTACACTGGTTTAAATGGTAAGTTTGATTAGAAATTAATGATTGGCTTCGTTATATCTTTGAACAAATGTCTAATTGTTTCCTTTGTAATTTTAGTGGAACAAGTGGAATACCTCAGAAGCCAATATCACATTTACTTGCTCCGTTCCGGAAGAATTAATATGTGTGGTTTGACAAATGCAAATCTTGACTATGTCGCAGCTGCCATTCATGACGCAGTGACGAAGATCCCCAGTAAATAAATTAATTACAAAACAAAATATATGCCGGTGCTCTATTGCAATTTTAGTTGTGATTTTTAAGTGACATGACATGATTACATGGTTAACACATTCAACATATTATATCAAAAATATGTCACTTTTTATGCATGAAATTTTAGTTGAGAAGCTCAGAAAATATTAAAGCTTCAATAGATTTGATTTAATTATTAAATTTGACTTTAAAACGATAAGTTCAATTATGACTGCTACATTATTATAGTACTGCCGGTAGTGCAAAAAAGAAGCTATAGTATTTAGTATGACTACTAATATGATACGTAGACTGACGCTAGTTTAAGGCTAAAATCACGATGTATTTGGTAGAGACTCAGTAGAAAAGTGAATAAATTTTTAATGAAAAATTTGAAAACTCAAAAAAGAAGCAATAAACACTTAAGCCATTATTTTTAGAGGTAGTATAATAAATGTAAATGATAATTGATAAATGACAATGAAAAATAGAAAGCTGTGACATGAAAACAATCTGTAGTAAAAATCTGTAAATTGAAGAGAATAATTATATTTTGTTTTCAGGTAAACTGTAAAAAGTGACAGACAAGGGAAAAAACATTCGAAATTGCACTCAATTCAATCAATGGATACACTCACGTGTAGAAAGAGAGAGAGACCTTAATAAAAATAAAAAAACAATTTTAGTGAGAGAAAAAATGTAGCTTACAAAATACCTTTGCTTGGGAAAAATACATGCATTGGGTTGTTAAATTGTTATATTTTAGATGATTACTGATAAAATGCTAAAGTATTTTGAAACTACCTGGATGCTAAACTGCCAACACCAGCATAAAAAAACACATACAACATTTTGGTCGTTAAGTGTTATATTTATGACGGTCATAAACTTTTAGGTAACTTTGCGTAATATGTGTACTCACTCGTAAATGAAAACAAATTCTGTTTAAAAAATACGAAAGAGTAAAATCAGAGTAATTATGCCACGTGTAAAACTATTACCTATTATTGTTTAAAAATGAGCAATCACCAAAAAAATCAATTCACCCCATATCCTTAAAATGAGATTACAATGTAGTATATCAACAGATAAAACATTCTACTGCAATTAGTGATTAAGAAAGAGCAACAACATGTTATTGAGTGATGATGGACATGAACAAATAAATTGGAAAATGCATCAAAGTTATGTAATTATTGAAAAGTTTCCACACATTTTTTTGAAATGTTACTTCCTAACTTTCTTTATCATCCGTTATCTAATCGCAATGCAAGTCAACTCAAAGGACTGCAGCAGCGATGCAGAGTGCAGACACTGAATTGTGCAATGCATTTTCAACCAAGCGTTTCAAATGCATTTGCGTGGCTTATTAAAATTAATTAAAATTATGCATTTTGTATTTGTATTAATGTAACCTTTTAATTCTTACACCGACAAGATACATTAATTGATACATTAATTTTTTATATTTCATTTTTATCATTATGGGCTTTTAAGTGACAACGCCGAGAAACAAAAATGAATCATCTTCCACCAATTCTTTGCCAGAAGATTCATTTCGGTCAATTCTTGCCTGTGACGACAAGTTGTTATTTACTCATTTCGAAAGCAAATATTTTGACATTTGTTTCGAGTTGTCACAACTGATTTCCCAATTCAGTATATTTTTCGTCGTAGGCCATTTGGGATCCAATATCTTTAGCTGTCAGCTTATAGAAATACCGACACTACAAAAATGGGTACATGCATAAAAGGAATACAAAACAAGACTTCTCCAGCTCTAGCCCGGTTAGTAGTCACTTCTCCAGTAATATTCCAAGTCCAGCAGAGAGTTGCTTCATTTCATAGCTCCTTTTCATCTCATCATATATTTTACATCATTTTACACTTTTCCCATTTTTCTATCTAATCCAACAGCGCGAAGGACACACTATGCATACTTGACTAAAAGAATGTTATCTTCAAATTGAAGTGGTGTTTCGCCATTCCAAATGGTATCAGATCAGTAATTCAACGTGTTGCTAGTTTCATTTCCAATGACAAAACTTTTGGTGCATTATGCCAACATTGCCAACTCTGCATAAAGAGTAAGTACACACATATTACATTACACATGTGCGAAAAATGAGAGATCCAATCCAATGAGACAGCAGATGTAATTTTTTTTATTGAGGAAACAGATGCAGATGTTTTCTGCTCAGTCGGTTAATAGAATATTTACTTTTTAAACTTTCACGTCTGTCTGCCTTTAATAGTGCGTCTCTAATTACCATGTTAAAAACATACATACGCATGTTGGCTACAAGGAAGCTAAATCATTTAAAATTAAGTTTGTGCTAATTATAAAATCTCTGAGAAGAGTTAAAAAGGTTAAGCTTTCGTATTACTGATTAGGTAAGCAAAAGTCTTTAAGATTACTATATGTACTAGTGTTAATTTAATACATGTGTCTGTTGTAGCCTTTGTACACGTCATTACAATATCAGATCGCTGTTGTATCGGGGAAACTTGCGGTTGTAATCTATTATCCAAAATACAATCATCCTTGTAACTAAACTCGCGTCTTCTTGCAAGTTTGAAGTTGCATCCTTGCAGCTTGCAAATGTGAAGCAGTTTAGTTTAGTTGTAACCTAACAAGACATTGACCATTACGTTTTTGCGTTGTTGTACTGATCGATCATAATTGGTGATAAATATGCTTAAAAAAGTTTGGAGAACTGTTGCATTTGCGTAATAGTTATAGCGAGCCAAGCATTCATTGTTGAAAAAATGGGATGAATATGGGTGTTGCATTGCATGACTATTATTATTCATTAGCCATGAAAGATGTGTTAGAGATAATACCAGAGAGAAGCTGAGAGGGAGGATGAGCCATTAACATTTAATTTTTATATACAGATAAATAATTCAGATTTGGGAGCCAAGTGTGAAGCAGGTCTGTACAACAATGAACGCTGTACATCACATCACGCACAACTATGTTTGTTTTTAAATCCCTACACTTGCAATCGCTCTATAATATCTCTCCTTTGTTAAGTATTATTTTTTCTCTGATTGTTAACTGTTATTACATCGCATTGTACTTTTGCATCGTTTAGATTTCTCTCACTTGCATCTTTGTTGCATCACAGTGCAGTCGAAATAGTCGAATGGTGGTTCACTTTTCAGTGAGCGCTCTTCCTGCTTCGGTCAAAGTTGTCACATTGTTGAAGTTGTTGGGCTGCTAACTTCAAAAATTCTGGCTAATACCCCTGTAAACTTGATTCAAACTCGTTATTACTAGTTTGAAACTCATGCAAACTGGACAGTCATTCATACCTGAGGCCCTGTTGTGGTGCTGTGTTCATATTTTCATATGTCATTAGCTAAAGGGCAGAGATTTAGAACACGTTGCATTTCACGCAATGTAATTTACATACATGCCTCATCAACATTTTATGTCAATATACAAACCAGATCAACGCACGCACTAATTGCTGTTTCTTATTACTTTTACTTTGCAGAAAGAACGGGATACCAATAATATTTCTGCCTGCGTTTGTTGTACGCACACAAGCAACTGGATTTGGGAATAAGACTGAACATTTTTGAAGATGTAAAGAGGAGATCATATATGCAACATGATAATCTAACACAAACTCTTTAACCGGTGACAATACTACTTTGAAGAAGAGAAAAACCTTGGTGCCTTCATTGCTGAAGTAAACTTGTAACTTGTTCGAGACCTGAAGAAGCTCTTATAATAGTTTCGACTTAATT
The DNA here is from genome assembly GCA_034695465.1 of Entomobrya nicoleti. Classification (NCBI taxonomy): domain Eukaryota; kingdom Metazoa; phylum Arthropoda; class Collembola; order Entomobryomorpha; family Entomobryidae; genus Entomobrya; species Entomobrya nicoleti. The sequence continues at coordinate 9,636 of JAQFZG010002037.1, forward strand.
TATTGTGCTACGTTTTATAGTTTTGTTTTCGTAACAAAACATTCTTATAATTTTTAACTAAACCAACCGAAGGAAGTCAACTTTTGCGCATAAAAATTCAAAATGGCGGACGCAGTAGCTTCCAGCGTCTTAACAAACTTTCTCGGGACAACGGCTACAGTAACAACAATTGGTCAGTTTTTATCTGGAATGTACGTTCTCAATCGCACTACACAAACTGCACAAAATATACATACACAAAATATATTCTCATTCATTGGTTTATTATTTAAAACAAGTGCACTCACATGGCACAACATTGACATAATTATGTATTTTGCAATTACCGCAAAAAAATAATTAGCTCTTTAACCCTTTTAACTTTGTTTTTAAAAGCGCATGCAAGCAATAATATTTTATTGAAAGTTTTGCAACAATTAGAAAAAATATCCTTACGAGAACAAAGCATGTGATGCACTACGTTTTAGTAACTTTAAGATAAATATCAAGGTATAAATCACCTCATTGATTTCTTTTGAAATAGACTTACAGTCCAGAAAGTACAAAAACAAGGGACTGCTGGAGATATTTCACCATTTCCTTTTCTTATGGGAACGGTCGGATGTGCGTTGTGGTTAGCGTATGGTCAAATGAAAGGTATGTTATATTTTATTCTTGCGTAAATCTGATGTTTCCTTTAATTTCTTTCATTTCATTCATTCAAGTTCATTTCAATCTCTGTTGTTCCCACTGCCCACTAGATGTGAGGGTAATGCATGTTCATAAATTGATTTGTAGCCAATAATGTGGGTGTGAATGTGTGATAGAAATTGGGCGTTGGGAACGTTTCACAATTTTAAAACATTTTACTTTACTTTTTATTTCATAAAATCTTTCCTGTTAAATATTTACATACTAGTGCACAGATCATTGTGATTTATATGTAGGTATTATTTCCTGGTAGATTCACTGATAAGTTTTAACGAGAAGTGAAATGGCATGGCTAAAAAATCAGTTTCTCACAAAATGAACATAAGAAATTTTAAGAAAAAGTAGATATTAATATTAATTAAGTACTTTCTAGGTTTTGTTATAATTGCTTTGTTTTTCTATAAATGTTTCAAGGTTATTTCTATATTTTAACAAAAAGTTCACACATTAATTCCAGTGTTTTTTTTTCTGTCTAGATGACAATATGGTGATCTATTGTAACGTGATCGGGACACTGCTCAATGCCATTTACGTGCTTATTTTCATTCGATATGTTACCCGAAAGGTATTAATGCAGAATATTTAGCATATAGTTTTCCAGGTTTTTATTAACTTGGTTCATGTGACAAATTCAAACTAAAAGATGGATTTTTTTTGATGAATTTTAGGCAGAATTTCTTCGTCAGATTGTCTTTGCATGTGTATTTCTCACAATCGTTTTGGGAGTCGCAGTTCTCAACGGAGATCCTCACCAAGCTCTTGAGAATCTGGGTCGCATCTGCGTTTTAATTACAATCATATGCTGTGGAAGCCCACTGATAGGCCTGGTAAGCTGTTTTAACATTTCCCAAAAATTGGATACATATCATGTAATTTTTGCGTCCCCCAAAAAATGACAACTCTCACACACTACCCGTCTGTTTTTTTTTGCAGAAACATGTCATCCGCACAAAAAGTACGGAATCACTTCCGTTCCCATTGATCTTATCCATGTTTTTGGTCTGCTCTCAATGGTGGCTCTACGGAGTTCTCACGGCCGATCCCTACATGCAAATTACCAACTTGTTGGGGACACTCATTGCTTCTGTCCAGTTGGCCTTGTTTGTTGTCTACCCCTCATCCTCAACTCCTGGTGTGGCGTCACCAGAACACAAATACGATTTGCTCAAGTCTTAAGCGAAAAAAACAACGTCAATCTTCCAATTTACTGTACGTGAAAATTTCAAAGATTCAAACCAAGCCAAAGCAAAGCTATAGTTTTTTTGTCTGCAAATTATTTTATTTACATTCATTAGAGTGTCATTATAATGAATAATCATACGTGATTATTTTCCCGCAGCTTTTACGCATTAAAGCCAAAGTTAAAAAACAATGTCATTGTGATAAATTATATACAATCTGTCTGTAAAAAACACACTTTATTTGTCCATTTCGTTCCGATTGACCTATGGGATTTCAAAGTCATCTTCCCACTTGAGTAAGAATGATTGAAAAATATATAGGTTAAAATGTCATCAAGTTTTTCATCTACCTAAATCCCTAATCTTTTTCCCTATTCATAGAAAAGCACACACATACATTACATATTATATTTGTACAAAGTTTTTCCTTGTTTATTTTTTTTATTAGGTAACTGTGCTATCAGTTCACATGTGTGGCATATTTTTTGGGATTTACAGACTTTTACAAGATAAGTTAATGAAAAATAGTATTACAATAACACTATATGGTACTTTTGATGTCTGATGATATGTGATGGGATCGACAATACATATTTATGATCATACTGCGAAAATGAAATATATATATATATATTACGACTATCGATATTAAAATTAAATCAAATATATGTGGGTGCATGCTATATGTATTCATACATATTTTAAATTCTATGTTAGTTCTATAAAGATCACAAATATGCGAACTACGTAAATAATTATTGCAAAATCATTATATGACATGCCTTCTTATCACACAATCACGCATGTGTGTTGTGATGCCTGGTGTCAACTTTACATAGCTTTAAATCTGTTAAACTGCAAAAGTGTAATAATAAAAAAATGATAATAAAAATGACCTTCCCAACTTTCAAAATAGAATATCATGTATAATTAAAAAGCATCATCCAAATCATTAATTAATACGTGTGTGATTAAAAAACTCAGTAAATCATGTGAGCCATAAAACACAGATTTTGTGCAGAATAAGCACAAATGGGTTCAAAAGGCGGTTTTAAATTTTTGTTGACGCGTTAATTTTAAAATGAAAAAATTAACTATTGATTCCGCTGTATTCATCATTAAAATTGACATTCATATTATTAATAGCATCATGATGGTGTCACTGGGATGAACCGTACAAAATATACCTTTTATATATGTATGTCATTCAATAAAACCAAGAGTATTTCAACTGCAACTATGTCGCAGTCGACTTGAGATAACCTTGATTTAAATGTATCCGATTCGCGTGTATACCTTTACATCTACCCACTACCTACCATTTAGCCATGTAATGTCTGTCTGAAAATATCTGGTTTAATTAATACAACAAGATATTTACGTGATAAAATGTGTCTGGATTTTGGATTTTTTTTCTTTGCTAATATGTTGTAATAATTTTAGTCACACAGTGGCGGTGTGGCGGTTAGTGATGAGACGTTGCTGCTGACGTGTCCATTTTTCATTCATTTTCATCACCAAACCTTGTCATAATATTCATTGATGGTTGTCTGATCCAATCTGGTAAATTCTGTATACTCAGGCAAAAGCTGTTATCTGTTTATTTATCTGTTTTAAAAAGACAGGATGAAGTGATGAAGATAAAGGTGGTCAGGGAAGGTGCAGGTGGTGGTGGTGGATGGTGGCTCGCAGTTAAATTATGGAGATAAGCAAGTACGCAAAATTTCCAGCTTCTCCATCTTTATACCAAACAGTCAGTCAGTTTAATTCAGCTCCGAAAACTGTATGAAAAAAGAAACGATGGGAATCGGATAAAAATGGACAACTTGCTGAGTGAGACTTGTAAGCAAGTAGCAAAATAAATTTATAGTCATGTTTTTTTGTCTAGTCAGTCTGTAACACTATAAAATGCGTTGTTGTTATAATTATTAGATGGATGAATATACGCAAAAAAACGTGTAATACTTGTATGTACTCCTTATCTCACGGGTTAATCGTATCATATCAGTCAACCTTTGCTGGATACAAAGTATGTGAAATTGTGGAGAATGACATTAATTATCTTTACGACGACCGGATTTTTTAGGTTGCTTGCGTCTGCATTCACTGTTCAGGTTCAGAGAAGCAGGTTATTCCATTCCAGAATCACCAGTGAACGAATATGTGGGTTTCCACATATTCCAAAAAAAAGAAGGATAGCGTAGCGATTGTCTCGATTTTCAGAGATTTTTGCTCCTTTCTTCTCTTCCCCGTGTACAAAACAACTCATTATGATAATGCGATATGCATGTCTATTTATTGATGCGATGGACAACACATCTTATAAGGTAAAGTAGAAAGGAGTATGCACATATCCTTAGAAAAACAAGCTAATCTCATCTTCACTGCCACAAGCCAAGCCAGCCGCAACCATATAAACTCATCTCATCTTTGTCTTCATGCAAATGCTCTACTGACCTTGACCCCATGAACATTCGCGTGAAGATTTCAGATAAAACCATATTATCTTTTAATACAAGTCAACATCCATCCTCAATAGACCAAAACCAAAATGAACAACTGCCGCATATATAAAAAATCCAGACTAGACTAGTATAAAGTACTGCATAACCCGAGAACCCAGCCCGACGTGAAATAAAAGCTAGGAACAAAATTCCGAACATTATAAAAAACGACAAAAACATATTTTCAAGTGGTATTGAAGACAAGATCGGTTATTTATGCAAATACTACGTCGTCGTTCCTTTTTGAAAGTGCGCATGGTTATTGTTGACTATATACAGTAAAAACGCATTTTATTTAATGTACATCGTCATTTCATATATTAGATAGCACTTTTGCACATTACTTTGAAAGCCAAGCCATTATTACAGCCCTCATCTCATGTGAAACAGGATGGAGGAAGCATTAGGCATTGGAATGCTGCGCTCACTCTGCAAAAGATCTTTTTTCTATTTGCGTACATTTTCGTCTGAGAAACAAATGTATGAACTTCTGAGATGATATGATTCATAGGATGATATGTAAGGAAGGATAATAATTCAGCGAAATTGCTGTATACCATATGGTACACATTAGGAACACTTGTACACATCATTACCATTTTTACAACGATACATATCATGAGCAATTCTGCGTATCATTGTAATAATATCAGATCAAAGTTATGTATAGTTCTCCAGTTTATAGAAACAATTTATTCCACATCCCATCCATTCATTTCCTATATTGCATGTTTACATTGAAATAGGATGATGAGCAGAAGCTCTAAGACCACAATATTAATGAAAAACTTTGTAATAATATTAATCATGCAGTGATCCCCCAAAACCGATCCAACCTCCAAAACCCAATATACCATTTTACTGATCAGCTATCAACAAAAATTGGGATATTGATACCATACACGTGTGTTCTTTCTATAAAAATGATGATGTGGACAAATCGTCTTGTTACGTGGTAGCATTAGCATCTCATCATCATCCTCTTTTATACCAATACCCAGTATCAATGTACCCGTACTTGGTATTACGCAGCATGTATGCTTTTGTATGAATGCTTTTGCGAGATTCTCTGTTCTGTGTGGTGACTACTACTTAAATAAAAATGATAAAAACTTACGTGTCGCATTTAGTCACATCGCCTCCCCGTGTAGGCTTGATTACAAAAGATGGCTTTGGCTTTTTGGAGAACCTGGAATATAAAAAATATATTTGCTGTTTTTATTCAAAGAAAAAGAAATTGTAAACCTGCTATTCTGCTGCTGAACCTAAACTTAACCTGGTCATCAAAAGAAAAGGGGCTTAAATATTTTTTTATTATGCAGATGAGATGAGTAACAACTATTTTTTTTCTAGAAATTGAACTTTTGTATACCTGCTTGACTCACCACACAAACTTACAAGATTACAAGTCAAGAGGTTGATTTCTTTTTTGCATGGTGTCTTGTAAGTCTCTACATGTTCATATTTGTCCATACAACTTTGTTAGTTTGGGTACATGGTACAACATGCGACGTACTCTTTTATGTATGTATACATTTAGTGATTAGTGATTACATTGCATGTTATTATCAAAAAAATTGCCTCTTTTTTGTGTATGTAAGCATTTTTCAGGTTCAGGTTCAATCATCACATCTTCAAAATGATCGTCATCAACGTTCATCTTTGAACCTCCTGCTTCATTTCATATCGGAACAGAAATTTTCCTCATTTTCATTATCTTCGTTTACTTTAATTTTCCTTCCCTCTGCTTATTAATATTAACCAGTTATACCGCAACACTACCACCAGCATAAACAGAAAATAAATTTGTATGCATAAAGTATGCGAGAAATAGCAACATTATACACCGAGTCTGTCGCGGTATTACCGACTACAGCAATGATGAAACTCTCTCTGGTGTCTGGGAAAACTCTTTATTATTCCAGGATACCTGGGACTACCAAAGTAGAAAAACAGGAGATTTATTGATGAGCCACTTGTCGTGCAGAAATCATTACATTTGCATATATTTGTACGTTAAGTGTGTATTTTCAGCGTAACATATTTCACTTCCCATTGTCGATGTCATAAAATTCTTGGCTCCTCTAGCTGGTTTGGCTTGAGTAAAATGGTAATAGTAATGATGATGGTGGTGGTGAACTAGTTTTCAACAAGTGTTCTCCTTTTTCCAACGAAAAATGCCGGTATATACATAACATACTTTTTTTTACACATTCTCATACCAGACTAATAGCATACATGCAATACAAAATGTACGTTAAGCTTATAATGATCATTTTTTAATGTAAATGTGCACAACACATGGCAGCCACAAAACTCTTTTTTTCGTTCGTTTTGTTTTCATCATTGATCTCCATCATGCCAACACCACTTGAAAATGTGTAAGAGATAAGTTATGTTCTTTCCCTTTGAATATGTATGATGAACTATTGTTGTGCTGGTAGTGGATTTTGTCCGGAGAGTTTACATTTTATAAAATAGAAGTAACAACAAGTGATAGAATAAATTAAAAAGAGAACCCTTTTTCCTGCTCAAAGTCATTAAATGGAGATGAGTTGATGAAGCTGAGCTGATGAGCATCTTCATCCTCAGCAGTTCGCGTCTCATTTCATCCTCTCTACTCATCTAAAAGTAGACACCAGACAAGCAAGAAAGCTCAGAAAACAGCTTACATCTTTTTTTTTCTAACAAGGAGAGTCGGTTGATACAAGTTTAGAGATTAGATACGGAGGAAGAAATAATGGGTAATGATGATGAGATATGGGGAGGTTCAGATCAGATCAGGGCAACCTGCTACTGTGACCGGTGGTGCTGTGCTAGTCTGCCTGCCACCTTGCATCTGCTCCCCATTATCAATACATTATGTCATTTTTCTAACAACTATCATTTTTACCCAAGGCAAACCCATTGTTTTTCTCTAGACGAATAAATAATAAGGCTCTCTCTCTCTCACTCTGTTTCACTGGCGTAAAGAAAAAATGGAAATTTTTTAGTGAATGGTTTGAAAGAAAAACCTGCTGTTAAAGCTGCTGCAGCTTTTAATTTAAATTTTTTTACTGGCAACTGACCATATCCTATTTTCCATGAACACGTTATCACGTCTTCATGAATACATCTGCTCGAAAAACTCAAGAACTGGGCTGGGGGTGGTTGGATGATGTGGTATTAAAGTAGAAGAAGACAGAGAGAAAGGGAAAGGAGCTGAGCAAGGTTCTCCATTTAAATCAGCCCAGTGACTGACTGACTGTGACCATTATCAGGATAAAAGTAAGGGAAATGGCATAACAATGCGAGGCTTTAACTTACTCCATTTTAATGAATATGTTACATACTCAGACTCATCCCACTCACTCGCTCTTACATTCACATTGTTGCATGCACAAATTATTCATAATATGAGAAGTTGTTATTAGTATAATGAATTGTTTGGTACAATAAACGTATGTAATATAGTCATAGTACTCATTGTTCATGTTCAAGTCTTTCTTAGAAAATTGTATATTTTGAGTCAATTCAATTAATGAGCTTTTATCAAAGAAAGAGAACAAGTTCCATAAAAAAATTCTGCTCGGTTGCACAAATGACCGGTGAACACTTGTTGAGGCGAAAAGCGTACACTTTTTTTTTTATTATTCTCTTAGACTCAACTTTAGAGATACCAGTATACATTACATACATACATAACCAAGAAAAGCCAGTCAAGTATGTCATCAACAAAACAACAAGTGAATTGACTTAAGGAGCTCATGGTGGGTACATGGATAATAATAATAAGTTTTGGTTTGGTATATAAAAAGGATGGGATTTTTGTTGAAGGAGGATCTTTATCTTAGACTTAAGTTTTCCTCTGTGAAACAAGCAGTTGGAGAGAGTGACTTTAAGTAGCTTAATATGATATTACGTAGTGTGGTAGTAGGAGAAGTAGTTAGTATACCACTTCCGGTGGTTGTACTTTAGTGGTAATGGTTATGGTATCAAGGCAAATTAAGAAGCTAGTAAAGTAAGTCGCAGTCTGTCGGTTTTTTGTTTCAGTTTCACTGAAATAAGAAACTATACAAACAAGAGAACACAATTTGCTGAAATCAGATTTGCTCATCATCATCATCACCATGATTCATTTCATTAAGAGTAATAGGAATAACAAGCCAGTGCACACTGGTGCACTCTCAGACTTACATCCGAAATGCTTTTATAAAGAAAGAA
>JAQFZG010002038.1:0-18209 GCA_034695465.1 Entomobrya nicoleti
TAACCACTTTTAAGTATGTTGTTATAGTAGCTACCGTTGATGCTAACGGCGACCTGCTACTAAAAATGATTTTTTTTCGGTGTCGATGTGATTTGATGTCTGTCCCTTACATTACGATAGACCATATAATTTTACCCTAAAAGTTAAATCCAATCGTATTAAATTCAAACTAGGGTCATTTTTTCAGTTACTCAAAACCCTTTTTTGCTAGGTTTTATAGATCTATACCATCATAATTTTAGTGAATAACTTTAAACTTATTTTCATGTTGTACTCTGCCCCTGAAATTAATTTTAGTAGTTGTTTTTTAAACCTTGATCCTGTTTCCAAACGAGTGTGCTGCGGGAGTTCCGACTTTTGAAGTTCCAAAGCCAGTTTTATTTCCAGATGTCAGGCCCTTAGTAAAGTACGAAGTATTTATCCAATAAGATTTTTCTGCAAAAACAAAAATTTATGGTTCATATTTAAACATTAAATATATTATGAAAATATGGTTTTTAGGTTACCTAGTCAGCGAAGATGTAGTGGTGGGTCCGAAGGACAGTCTTTTCATTAGAAATGACCTTTTACAAGAAGGCTTCCGGATGGAAATATGGTTGGTTTGTTGCCATGCATTACGTCCTTGAAAGTTTGGAATGATTATATGTGCAAAGGGATGCTCCAACGCAAAGTATGCCTTGAAAGTGGACTTCTGCCAAGTTATCGTTTGGCAGCTTTATGAAATATACACACAAAATGGAAAGATTGTAGTTCTTATCATGAAACATAAAAATACCACGCTTAATGATCTGCACTGAAATATAATTTGTAGAATAATTACCCTTTATAGGTTTTTCCAAGGGTCTCCATAACAGGCCAGTTTGAAGGTTTTGTGATATTGGCATGTTGGTTGAGGAAACTGGAATTAAGTAAATAATTTTTTCCATTTTTTTCTTGCCAAATAACGTTAACGTTTTCCCATTAAATTTACTGACTTTCATATTATAAACGTCTTTAAAAACTTATTGCTAATTTAAATACAAGTTAAGAGCGGACTACCATGTATTTAACCATGTTTTATAAAGAGTTTACAAAATTGCAAATCTATAATTTCTTTTAAAATATTTTGAAGTAAACGAACACAGTTCAATTTGGAATATTACATTTTGAACAGGTTTATACGGATTTTTTTTTGAAAAAATCTTGGTGATTAAAACAGTTGCAAAGTAAAAAAAATTTAACCTTGATATAAAAGAAATATTTTTAATTAATAGATCAAAAAATGAGATTACGTATTCCAGTTTTTGAACAGCTTATATGCAAAAATGAGGAGCAGAGCTTGGTAAATTGTACCAAATCGTTATGAAAAAAGTCCAAGTTGTATTAGAAACGGCTAGTTTGTTAAAAATGCCCAATTAGTAAATTTCAGTTGGGTTCATTTAATTTATGTCACCATATGAGCGTTTAAAAAATTAGTAAAATAGTTTAACTTACTTTGGAGCACTTTAGATATTTTTCCAGTATATCAATGGTAGACAGTTGTCCAACATTTACCCAGATTATCTGCAGTAAAATAAAAAAGTTTATAGTGGTAACTTATTGTTTTTTCTGGAAACCATGATTAATATTTGCCAGTGCAAAACTGAACAATATGCCTAGAAAAAAACTAACTACTTTAGTTAGTACAACCACATTTCAGAAACCGACCAGTTTCATAAAAAGTATTTAAAAGTTTTAATTAAATGTTGTAAATCAAAAAACCATTCGGTTGTGTAGTTTTAAAATACTTTCTTATACTTCGACTAATCATCTGGTTTATATCCAGGGAATCAGAAATTGTTGCCAGAGATTTTTCCCAAAGTTTTATTCAAAATAATCAGTCAATCCGTATATTAAATTATTACCTTCTGCAAAGTTCAGAGACTCTGTTACGTACTTTTGCTTTTAACTCGCCCGAGAAATTACTTTTACTCGTCGACATTTGCAATTGTACTAACATACATATATGGCACTCCTTAATTTTAACTTCAATAACAATCCTAAATAACTTCTGAATAGTGATATAATATATATCTACTGACCACCTTCATGTATAAAAATACTAGCTTAAATGGTCACTTTCCTATAAAATGCATACTGTCGTGTTGAGTAAAGTTTTTAATTAAATTTACTTGACAACAGTTTACGCCCTAATATAAATTTATTGTATAACAACGTGTTGTATAACATATGTTATTAGTGTTAGCAAGATTTACGAGAGATTGTTGATTCCCAAGAAAATAAGCAGTATCCAAAACATTAATATACACAGAACGCAAAGGTTGGTATTCACTGTGAAGTTCAAGTAATCATGACTGGACAACATGTTCATGTAACTTTGCATGTATTGTGCTTTCACATAAATAGATTGCAAAGAACCACACTGCCCATTAATATCAATTTATATAGGATATCATTTCCATATCACGCCACACTACCATGCTTGTTTGTATATCTATAAATTCATATCGATCCAAATACATTTATCTAGCCATAGTATTCAAGTTTTTTGTTCTTATTTCCCTAACATTTACAGATACATGTAACTTGAAAAGGTATACACTATACTAACATTTGAAATTGAAGCATACTTTGCTTTTTTGCACTGCTTATTATTTTCCAAAAAAAATCCAAATTTCGTAGAGAGCAAAGTTTAGAAAAAAAATATTTGTTTAGGAAAAGCAAGAAATGCATTTTGATAAATAAAATCCTAGGTTCAATAAAATTCTCTCTAGCTTCTGAATTAGAGCAATAAGAACAACAAATATACTTTTATTGAAGCTAATAATATGAACAAACTATTCAATTGACTAGCAAATAGATGAAAAATCACTGTTTTAATTGTCGAAATACCTGAAAACCCTACCCTGTTTCATTTATTGTTCTTAAAATTGGTTCCTTAAAATAAAAAGTCTGTTTAAGGACTAATGACATGAGCGGTAGTAAATTTTGTATCTGAGACCTAACCTTTTGACTTGTTTTTATTGAAACAAATATTATGTGAAATCAATATGCAATATAGTTATGTTGTTTAATCCAAGCCAAATATATTCATGCGGACACATAAAGATGCAATTTTAAGATAATTGGAGTAAAAAATACTTACCAACATTTTTGCAGTCATTCATTAGGTCCAACTTTTGTTGGATTGAACACTGAACAACTGAATGGGTGAAAATTTTGAAACTAATTTTGATACCTTTAAAACAAATTGACAAAAAATTGTATATCTATAAAATGTAAAATGACAATCTTGGGTCGTTTGACCACAAAACTAACCAATAACATTTTAAAGGCTGATATTACTTACTGGTTGTCCAGTTGGTTTTTTGAAACACCGAATATCACTTTTTAAATTTATTATTGCCCTTAAAACACTCTTTAAAAAGTTATCAGTATTAAAGAACGTAAATGAATGTTACTTTTTTGAAGATATTTTGTAACAGCTTTTCAAAAAAAAATCTTCAAATAATCGTGTACCCAAACAATCAAAATCCAGGCTCAAAATCTAATTTTTCGCTCAAAACTTTAACATTGTATTCAGTTCATGTTCGTTTCTAAATCTCTTTTTTTTTTTGCACAACTACGACAAAATAATTAAACAATCCTCACTCTTTCAGTTGTTGTTATGTAATGAATGCCACACCTTTAAAAAAAACTCAAATGGCTGCACCGTACTGGAAATATATGAGTATGCTGCTTATTTATAACTTTGTAATATTTTTGACCATCTTCCAAACACAGCGCAACAACGTTTTGAGTACTATTGCTAGTTCGCCTGGCAACAGCTCTCACTATTCCAAGTACGATGGATGTAAGTTTTCACAATATGTGTATATACATTATCATAGCTTATAAAAACGCTTATCCACTATAAAAAGTTTACATGACTTTACATTTAGGGTATATTATATAATACGGATGTGAATACGTGCCAAATCATACTAATAATCACTTGAAAGTTTTGCTATAGTTTTCTACGTAGCTTTGTTTATAGAGCGTAAACAAGGTTTGTAAATGGATTTGTTTCAAATGGTTTATTTTGCAGACTTTACGAACTTTATAAATTATACTTTTTGATTTAAGCTTTATTATGACTCAATTAACTATGCACTAACCATCAAACGTCTGTTATTGAATGATGAATTTATTATCATAAACCATGTTAGCGTTACTGTAGATACTGGGAAAAATAAAAGAGCTAAAAATGCCCGGAAACCTTGAAGACTACAAAATCACTGCGAAACCGTTTGCATGGGAGCTGGAACTTATCCCAGTTACTTAAATGAAACCCATAATCTCTTATATATAAATATAAATAATGTTGGCACCATTTCACTCCAGTCATTGTCAATAATTACCGTATTTTAAACAATGATGCTTGCAACAAGACAATTGAAAATACTTTGGATGTTTAAAGCTTAAATTTGAAACCTGACATTAAGACTGGTTTTTGGTGAACAAGAGCTTTACAGCTATGATCGACAAATATATCAGCATATGCATCTTCCCTAAAAAATTCGACTCTAGGCTAATTCGCAGAAAGTTCATTCGCATATAACCTAACCCGCACTCGTCCTATACACATACAACCGATTGGAGCACTGCACCTATTCACATAAAGACAACTCACATAAGTTTGGCTCACAGAGACTACTCTGCAGAAACCCTGCTTGCATATTGACGAAATTTGCATACGTTTTACTCACAGATAAAAATAATACTATTTGGATTGGCAGATAAACTTCATAAATTACATATTAGGCTAACGATTAGTACAATCAAAACATTTAAGTCTAGACTTGAACAGAGACGGTTAAAATATATTAAAGCTACATAAAAATACAATATCTGATGATTTGTGATATGTATTTAAAAGCTCAAAAGCTTTATTGTCCACAAAATCATCTCAATTCAACAAATTTATTAGTAGATATTTTTATACATGTATAAGCAGCGTGTGTTGCTTCTGCTACAAACTGTTTAGACTTTTGTGTTTACTGCAAATGAATGCTAAAATTTTGCTGATTTTAAGCAAACTAAACACTACAAGCATTAAAAATGTGTTAAGAAAGAAATATTTATTTTTTACAAAACAACTCGATATGAGAATCATATAACGTTATCAATTTGAATTCACCTTATATTCCTGCCCAACTCAAAGTTTGATTATGAGATAATCAAATTCTTCCTCCTATTATCGCAACTTCAACAAAACTAACTCTTATCGATACAAAACCAAACCTAGCCGAACCTTACGGTCATTAGCATAGCATTAACCGTTTATTTGTAAAAAGTACACATATTTTTTTGCAATTAATTCAAGAGGAAAGACGCTTTTATAACATCGCCTCAATAATAATTCCAGCCAAGATGTCAATAGTAAATAGTATTAATGTTAGATATCAAGTTTTGTATATAAAAGTTACTTATAAAAAAATAATTATGCAAGTATTGTCTCCATGATTTGGTATGCATGTGAATTAACTTACTCTTTAAATTGACCGTTTCTATGAATCGCACATTATGCGAATCGTCCTTTTATGCGGATTGGTCAGTATGTGTATGGGACTCTATGAATTGGTATATGTCTGCGAATTGGACTCTGTGAATTTACAGGACACCAAAAAATTCAAACGTTATTTAGTTAAAACAAATTTACCATTTAAACCAATTGAATAATAGTAGTTTGAGAAAAATCTAGTAACTGGATAAAATTTGAATAATTGAACATTTTCCCTCTGAAGTTTACGCAAGAAATCCATTTGGAATAATTAAATAATTTCTTTGTAAGCGTTAACATGGCAATCAGATAAGTTTAAAGTCACGTCAGCATGTTATGTGTGTCATTTCTAAATGATTAATATCAAATATGAAATTTGGCTTATTCTCGTTTAAATTAGTAACGGTATCGTGGGTATTGTTTAAGGTAGTTTCATATGCTTGATACACTCTTTTGATATTTTGTTTCAGTGGGCTTTATGACAGTTAGCTGTTCTATGTATATTTACTTTTAACTCAATTTTGGAAAATTTGTAGAAGGTTATAATATTTAAAAGGTATTCAAATGGAGTTGGCTGAGTCAAATCCCTTGAACAAATTTTAAAATGTTAAGATAAATATTTATCCAATTTTAGTTTCGAATTTCTTGGGTTGTCAGTGCAGCGTGCGATACAAAATTGCTTTGACTTTGTAGCTAGTAAAACCAAAAAGTTTTCCAAGTTTGGTGGTCGAGGTAAACCAAGTACCTAGCCTACTTGGTACTACCAAGTATGTAATTTACCTAATACGTAGCTTGTATGTAACATAACTGATATGTAACTCGTATGTAACATAACTGATACGTAACTTGTATGTAACCTACCTGGTAAGTAACCTACCATGTATGTGGTTTACCTTGACCATTTAAAGTTATGAAGAACTGAAAAGTCCAACATAAAAAACTGGTTTAATGGATTACATGAAAAACAAATCATGTAAGGATATTAATATTATTCCACGTGTATGACCAGCTTTTGACATTTAATAGTTGTTCAATAGTCTTATACTGTCTCAATGAAATATTCATGTCTACTTTCTTGTCCACTTTTTTGAATATATTTAGTACATTTTTTTGTATACTTCTTTGTGTTTTATTTCTCTGATCGTGAGCCATGAATTAATAAGTAAAATTTATAATAAATGACCTGTAAAGCCTGTAGTGTTTGCTCAAAATAGCGTGCACCAAATACTCTACTGTTAGTTATATTGACATTTTCAGTCAGAAAGACCAGTTAAATTTAAAATTGTACTCTTTGGTTGCAAAAATTTGTTGAAAACATTTTCTCACAGTAATGAGCTGAGTTATGAGTATGTGAAACATTTGACTTAAATATTCAATTCAGATTGAATAAAGATACCAAGACTATACAAATTTTACAACTTTTTTTTACAAACTTGTTAAGTTTCAACTTTAAACTAATAATATTTGGGTGAAAAATACCTACCATAAAACTATTTTTTGACATTACTCTATCAAGTTCAACATGGCTGCATCAATTTTTATTAGTGTAGCCTTAATACTGGCAATACTTAATATCGCTACTTCGGAATTTCAACCGAACTTACCATTCACAACCTCCAGCAACTGTCTAATCAACATTGTACTTTCTTTATCCCTGCAGCAAATACCAGTTCAAAATGATTATCAATCAACAACCACTCTGCACACTTATACGGTCACTACTGTAACAAATTTAAATTTTGGAATATCTGACCAATATCTATACAGTCGTGATAACAAGATCAATGTGAAAATTGGTTATCTTCGATTAACACCCAAGTACAACAATGGCCCACTTCTGTTTTTACTGCTAACTAACGATAAATTGGAGGAAGCCGTATATTCAATCCACAAATCGGGATTCCGATATTCGAATCATGTCCTCTTTTGCATTTACGTGTCTGGATTAAATCATCAAAAGGTGTTATCAATCACCCACTTCTTGCAATCATTACCAAGTTATAACTTGCCCGCATTTAGTTCACCTATCGTGTTTTATGAATCCAAAAACAATATCGTTTACTTGATTTGTTACTTTTGCAACTCAAAATTCGTTCAACTTATACCATTTGAGCAAGCATCTCATAAAACCCTACTAAATTTCGCTTTCTTGTCGAATTCAAACGGAAACGGACGAGTTGTGCCAATTAAAGTTCCCTTAAAGTTTTACTTTTATTTCGCTCCTGCAGCGTATATTCCCGACATGTCATGTTTTCACGGCTTTACAAGTCACAAAAATGGCTTAAAATCCCTCACCAGAAGCTTGTCCACTTGCAATCGTAAACTATTATTGGCTCTGTCATCAATTCAGGGCGCGTTGAATATAACAATTGACTTGCTAAATGGAACAAGTCCTTCTGAGAACAATTGGCATTTGCAGTTTCACGCGACAGTCACATGGGCAGTGAATTTTGATTCAGTGAATTATTTCAATACACGAGGATATCACTATTTAAATATTGAACTTGCCAGAAATGTGTTTACTTACGTGGGATGCTTATACTACAGCATGTATTCCACCTATGACCCCATAATGTTTACAATTGTTGACTGGAAGGTGTGGGTTTTGGTTGCAGTGGTTTGTTTAGTGGTTTCATACATTTCACATGATTTGTTTCAAGGTATTTATGTCTTCAGAGTATGGTTATGCATAGACGTTGATCTTGTCAAGATCGATAGGCTCTTACTTGCGACTTATCTTGTACCCATTATGTTATTAGGCCTTGTGCATCAAAGCTATATATCGTCCGATAGCACGATACTTCGTGAGCTTCCTGATGAATTGTCGTTTTTTATTGAGAAAGGGTTTAAAATTTGGACCCCCTATAAGAATTTGCATGTACTAGCTTACCACACTTTACTTCCTGATATCATGAAAAAAGAAATTGAAAAATATTTGGGTGGTCAGACAATGGATAGGTATTTAACAGATGAAAGAGTTCCATTGACTTATATAAGTGAAATGGTGAGATTTATGGCAGAAAAGAGCATTGCCGTGTATGGGAATGTGGAGGAAAACTTGTTTTTTTATCAACTTTGTCAAAACAAATACAATATTGCTTGATAACAAGTTCCACTGCATAACAATGAAAGGGAATCCATTTATGAAAAATATATTATTTAGCTTGCGTTTATATGAATATATGGCAAATAGAGCGAGATCTGTTTTTCGACTTGGATTGAAACGGGCGAGTTTATAAAAATTGGAAGGCTGGCCAATTTTATGGATTCTCGACATAAAGGCCTGATGTATTCTAATGTAATTTATCTCAATAAAGTTGCACCGCCACAGCCCATTGACTCAAAGTCGATTGTGGGCTTATCTAGTTGTGCAGTATTTGGCGTTGGAGGGTTTGTGTTGATTACAAGCTTGTTTTTAAGGTTATTTAGGGATGTCGTTGTGATATGTACTAAACTTTTGCAAACGTTTTTAAAAGCTGTTTAATATTTTCACACACGTGTTTCAAGACGTGATATTCTTGAATAATGTCTATATGATTTTATATAGTGTTAAAAATAATAAATTTGGATTTATGTAAATTGTCTAAAATTACGGATTCATGATAGCATAATGAATGTATGAAGTGTGATGCTATGTATGTCTACTTAGGCAATCATCCAAAAACTTAAATGTTATTTCATGTTTGAGCTTAGATACGATCCGGCTCTCATCCTACTCATTTAAAATAAAGCTATGTAGTTATGAAAATAAAGAGTTCAAACTAACGTGCAGATCAGCACCTCATTTTATATATGCATACAACACAAGGTTTATTGGTGGGCTTGTCTTTATTTTAAATGAAATCCAGCAACCTACGCTGACAAAACGTTTAAATATATGATAAGCGTCAGAAATGTTTCATGTTCTTATTTCATTGGATTTAAATACTTGCATGATAAGCATTTATATTTTGTTACAAATATTCATGAGCAACGCTCAAACTAGATGAAATGACATTGTGTTTGGATAACTATCAAGTCTGCTTTCCTATTTTTCTGACTTAGATAATAGAATCAAACCAGTCTTGCCATGCTCAAACGATTTCAAGTTTTAAAAATTTCATCTGAAAAACTCTACATTTGTTTTAAGAAAGTGTACTCTGCTATATTTTGGCATCAGAACCAATAATAATTCGTCGGCGTACCACACACGTTTTGTGCCTAACCTACCAACCTCAGTAATTTAGTTCCGTTATCAAATAAAATATTACAAACATCAAATATTAGTTTCATATGTTTTGGAGCGTGTGCGGGGATTTTACATAATTTTTATTACATAAGACATACATGACAAAACGGATAGATGACAAAATTTTAATATGACACAAATGACAATATGACACAAAACCTTATTACATAATTCCAAAAACTACAGTAAATTAATTCGTCGTACCTTTCTGCAACCTGTCAAACTATTTAATTATTATAGTCCATAATAAATGTAGTAATTGTAAGCAAATAATCTATTATTTTATTCCTCGTGAGTTTTTGTAAAATGTATAGTAAGTTTTTAAGTTTGTTTGTAAAGTTTCGAAGGCCTTTGATCTAATTTAATGGGTATATAAATTTTACTTGCACCAATATAGCTATTATTCTTTACACGATCTTCTTCTTCTGCAATATTTCTAGCAAATCCAAACAGTGGGATATGATTACAGATTACTTTGTTTTTCATGGTCGGGTGCATAATTGTTGTATTCAGGTTTGGTTTTTTGTAATTTTCAAACTCAAGTTTTCAATTGAATTTGTAAAGTCATATTCTAACTGGAAATTACTTTCAGTAGTGGGAGCACTTAAAATAGGTCGATTTGTTAAACCAAGAAGTACCTTGAAAAACAAAGATTTCGAATAGTAAAACATGTCCTTATGCTATCAATGCATGCCACTTTCCACGTCAGTACAAGCCATGCTGTTGGTTTGAAATATGAATTGTGTATAACTAAATAGTGTACCATCGAGAGATTATTTCTCAAGTCAAAATACAAGTTCTCGAATAATTAAGTCTAGACAACTTATTTGGTTGTATTTTATTATTTTTGTGTCAACTCTCCGTTTTGTCATAATTAAAATTTTGTCATATACCCTTTTTGTCTGGTATTTTTTGTCATATTGGTATTATGTTATCCTATTTTATGTAAAATCCCCTAGGACCGTTTTGGAGGTTTTTAGTAATTTCTGGGCCGCTGTCGATCTTTTCTAATCCCCAACCCACCACTTGATGCCAGATTTCTTTACAAGTTATTTTTTTTCTTTCTGCTTTTTGGGATAAAGTTGGCGGGAGTAGTTCCTAAACTTTTTAAACAATGAAAAACCAACATTTGTTATGTTTTTACTCTCTTTACTCTTTATGTCCTTAGAAAATAAGAACCTTAAGTAAATCTAGATGCACAAACTTCCCTTACTACAACGAAAGATAATGTACAGTTATTCGTTTATAATCTATCCAGCAGACTACCAAATTCCAAAAACCTCACCTTCCCATTAAAATGGCTGAAAATACAGAATCAGTCCAGTTTTTGCACTTTTAGAAATTCTGACGTAAAATAGCGTGCAAAAGTAGTCTTTGTAGAAGGTAGAGTATTGTTATGCCTATTTAGATAATATATAGATAATAAATGACATGAAAAATTAATGGTGTACATAAATTCACCACATTTTACAGAACATATCTGGAATTCAACCAACTTCTCGTTTCTAATGGCAGCGAAGCAAAAAAACCACGCATACATTCTATTTTAAAATCTAGTCTCTTTACCAGTATAACATTTTAGATTAATCTACAAATTTATAACACCCCGTTGTTTTATGGAATTTTTCTTTAGTTAAAGTTTTTTATGAATTTTAATTAAATTTATCTGTCAAACTTTTCAGTAAAGACTTTTCCACACGATTAATAATAAGACAAGCCAATTGTAAAACTGTACCTAAAACGAAATACATGCATATTGGTTATTAGTTATTGATCATACCCGAATTGAACTGAGTCCCTACACTACGATGAATCATATAATTATAGCCTTAAAATTAGGTCCAATTTGATTAAATTCAAATAAGTTAACTCTTTAGTTATTCAAATGATTTTTATGCTTAGTTTTTATTTTATTTTCGATACCATAAAATGAATTTTAGTATTTTTTGTTTAACTCGACCTCTTAAATAATTTTTAAATAATATTTTTTTATAAACCTTGATCCTGTTTCCAAAGGTGAGTGCTGAGGGATTGAAGTTCCGAACCCAGATGTATTTTCAAATGCCAGACTTTTGATAAAATAGGAATTACTCAATGAGATGTTTCTGTAAAAAAAATTGTGGATAAGTTTTGTAAACTAAATGTTTTATGTGGATATATTTTTAAAGTTACCTAGTGAAACAAGATGTATTGATGCACTAGGTGTTCAATATTTGCTTTAGAAATGATCTTGTCACAATGGGCTTATGGATGGGAATGTCGTTGGTTTGATGCCGTTTATTGCATACTTAAAAATTGGGAATGATAATATGTATGTCTGAAAGCTCCAACCAAAAATATTTCTTCTTAGGGGACTTCTACCCAGCTATCGTTTAGAAGCTACAAGAAAAATACACAAAAAATTATAAGATTGTAGTTTTTATCATAAAACAAACAAAGCAGAAATCTACACTGAAATATATTTAGGAGAATAATTACCCATTATATGATTTTACAAGAGTCTCCATAACAGGCCAGTCTGAAGTTTTAGTCATGTTAGTTAGTCAAGGGAACTGGAAATAAGTCAACCAATTTTTTAAATTTTTTCTTGTTGCATAACGTTTTAAAATTAAATTTACCGAGTTTTATAATCTAAACGTATCAAAAACTCTTATCGCTAATTTTAATATAATTTTAATGCGGTCTACCATTTCACCATTTTTTAAACAGTTTACAAAGTTTACATTAATACATTTACAAAATGAAAAACTTGAACCGTGATATAATAGAATTATTTTTAATTCTTGGATCAAAAACTGATTTTATGTATTCTAGTTTTTGAACACCTAATATGTAAAAAATAACGAACCGAGCATGGTAAATTGTAACAAATTGTTATGAACAAAGTTTAAGTCGCTCAATTAAAATTTTCCGAAAACAGTTTGTTCAAAATTCTCACTTAGTAAATTTCAGAAATATTCAACATTTAATTTTTATGACACCATTTGAGCATTTAAAAAATAATAAAATAGTTTAACTTACTTTGGAACATTTGAGATTTTTTGCAGTATACCATTGGTGCATTTTGCAGTCCAATATTCGACCAGATTATCTGCAATAAAAGGAAAAAAGTCTATTTTAATAACTTATTGTTTTTGTGGAAAGCATGATTTGAATTTGCCAGTGCAAAATTGAACAATGTGCCTAGAAAATATTTTCTACTTTAGTCAATTCAACCACATCCCAGAAACCGACAAGGTTTTAATTAAATATTGTATACCAAAAACCAGTCAGTTGTCTAGTTTTAAATTACCTATATTTCAACTAATCAACTGGGATCTTTTGGGGGAGAATTTACAAAGTCGAATCACATCAGGCCTCGTTTCGGAAAAGATTAGATATTGCAATTTATGGATTTTTCAGGAATTTTATTGAAAATCAATAGTCAATCCGCTTAATAAATTACTGATGATTATTCCACAATGCAAAGTTCAGAGATTCTATTATGTACTTTTGCTTTTAACTCGCCGGATAAAATAACTTATTAGCAACATATTTGTAATTACACTAACATATATGGCACTCCTTAATTTAAACCTATACAAAAATCCTAAATAAATTCTACGTAGTAATATAATATATATCTACTGACCGCTTCCATGTATAAATATTAGCCTAACTAACAACTTTCCTATAAAATGCATACTGTCGTTTTGAGTGAGTCTATGGTTTAAACTTGCTTGACAACAGTTTACGCCCTAATATATATTTATTATATACCGTCGTGGTGTAAATCATTCGTTATAAATGTTAGCAAAATTTATGAAAGGTTTATTCCCACAGAACTTAGCAGTATCCAATCACTAAGACACACGGGGAACAATGGTTGATATTCCTTGTGCAGTTGACGTAAACATGACTGGACAACACGTTCATGTAAATTTATACTGCATTTATACTGATTTTTCTTACGTGCCTTGCAACGTTTCGGCTTATGTTTCTCGATACAATGGCAAAGCCCTGAAAGACTTTGGTGGTTTTGATGGCTTGGCTTACTCGACATTCCATAATGCCCACAACATGTCGATATCTCCTGCTTTTGGTGTGTCTGTGTGTACAGTATGGGAAGGGTCATTTTGGACGTTTTCAAAGCCATTTTGAACATTACTAAGGTCGGAACAAAGGTAGTTCTGTGATCATTTTTGACGTGGGGCGTTTGTTTTGGCGCCTAATGCCTAGTAATCATTTAAAAAATCATAGGTTGAAATATACTCTCAATTTGAAAAGGTTTGATGATCTTGACCTTTGACCTGCCATTTATATTTTCCTAGTACGAATTATCGCATTTTGGACACGCTTCATGTTTTACCATTTTCTCGATGAAAAAGGCATCGAACGATTCGGTGTTGTATGGCTTTTATACCTCAAAGTTTGTGGTATTTAAATACAAAAATGCTTAATTGAATACTATTTTTGGTTATGCACGAATTAACTTCCAAATCACATTCCTTCGTTAGTAGACAAACTTTAAATGTAATTTTCATACAACTTTTCAATAAATTTGGAATCTTTATATTATATTTTTATATACTTTAAGTACCCATCATTAAAACTATGTTTGTTTACAGCATTGTAATGAATTTACCACAATTTTTCTTATGTATCTTACAAAGCTATTTTTGGGAACATTGTTCAAAGCAAACACTATTTGTCGGGATGTACTCGTGGTTGAACATATATTTCAATCGCATCTAATCTACCTCTACGTTTGATGTATACACAAACTCCTTGATAAGTTTCAACAATTTTGAAAACATATCTATTACTTGTTTGAGAAACCTTGTTACAGTTTTTGGTAGTGCTTTGATGGTTGAAGTATTTTCAGCACAAATGAATACTAATAATGAGATAAGCAAACCAACTCCGGGAATTATTGTTATAATTGCTACAGCTGTTTTGCCACCACGCCCAACAATTTTATACGTTGAGTTTTGCATATTTGCTGACAGCAGCTGTTCACTATGAACGTTTAGTTTTAAAACAAACGAGTAGTCAAAGTGCTTTTGCCACCATTCAAACACGCCAGCCTCGAAAAGATATCTTGCTCGAAAAACTAAATTGGATGGAAATGCTCCGTCGAACATATATCCCCAGAAACTTTCAAGTATTTTATCTTTACCGAAAAAGCTAGGTTTACCCAAAATCTTTTGGATTGTGTAAACTATAATTGCGTCTTGCCTTGATAACAGAATGGCCGATTTGTTGCATGGGTTCATATGATTGTTTAATATGGTGGATATACTTTCCCAAATTCCTTCTTCATAATCCGGCAACATTGCAGAATTGTTGATGTATGTCCACATTTGCGTGGATATTTCATCTTTCAGAAAATTTAAACCTAACTCAAATGTTCCAAAGGAAGGCCGTAGCCAAATCATTAAGTCGTACCATAATTCAGAAACAATAGGAAGAGCCTCGTGTGTGTTTACAGCCCCGTGCTCCTTTTGTAACTTGCTAAGTTTACTTACGTTAAACAAATTCGCATTCCCATTAGTTTCCAAGTTAGTCCTACGCGTGTAAGTATTGAACTGATATTCATCCAGTATTTTGAAAGTGTCGAATTTCACCAATGGAGGTTCAGCTGTAAGTCTCGTCACGTTATCGCCTCTGTAAAGTGTGCTTAAATACAACCAGGTAATTGGAACTAAGAATGTGCAAAAAAACAATGAATGTTTCGTACTTCTGCCAACCTTGCTATATAAGCTAATAGATTGGTCTAAAATAGACCAAAACGTGAAAAAGTATAAATCAAAATAACTAGCATTTTTTACATTGGTGTTCAACTCGTTTGATAATTTTACAATCCAGGATATGACGAAACATATTATCAAAATGAGGGACCACGTTGCAATGTCAAAAGGAGAAATCAATTCGGTTAACTGATTTGCCCAATGCATTTGTTCCTTGTGACAACTAACGAAACGTAGCTGATTGATCTTCGTTACTAATCGCCAATCTTGAAACAAATTTCGAGATCTTTCCGAAGTTCGCGAAACCATTGGACGAAACACAGGATGGGAGTTTATAGGTTGTGTTGGGCTACAAGAATCAACAATTATGTTTTTCCATTTTTCATAATATTCGTCATTGTCCGCAGAAAATGTAATATTTGCAGAGTTGGGTAAGAGCATTGAGGTCAAGTGTATGTCAGCTAATCTAAAAAGGTTGTCAAAGTTGTTCTCGACAGAAAATGTTTGGATGTTTTCCAGAACAGCACGTCTTTCTTTTGTGTTCTTGTACACAGGTGCTGCCATTAGAAGAACTTGAGCTGATTGTGGAGAAGGATTAATTTGCATAATTTCTTGTAAAAGGCTTTCTAATTCATTTCTGGAAGTTGGAATAGTTGTGGTGTGCATTTCGATAGTCTTGAATGAATCACAAGGATCGCAGTACGGACACAGACTTTTTAATGAGTGCGAAGGGTATTCCCAGATGAGTACATTGAGCCATAATGTGGGAAATAGGAAAATGTCATCTAAGACTCCAGCAGTCCATTTTTTAACGTCATTTTCATTTCCACAGATTGAGTATGTAGCTGTGTCACAGATAAGTAGAAAGATTGCAGGAACCGTATTTAAAAAGTCGAGCTTCCACTTCTGTGCTTCAAAAGTTATATCCATGTTGATCATAACTGGGGTTTTCAGAGTACTTTCCCAGTACCTATCTTTCGCGTACATCTGTGGAGATTCTTGCTCGGTTGGTGGATCAAGATAGACGTGTGCTTCACAAGCTTTGTTTTTACTTGTGAGTTGAAATGACTCTGTGAAAGTTTGTGTCACATAATTATTGGCAACTTGGTATGGTAGTAAATTTAAATGGTCTTTTGTAACATTAGCACGAATCGATGAGTTAACGTTTATTGAATTTATAAACGTAGAGCCAAGCTCAAATGGATACAACTGGTCTTTGTTAAGGAGAGACAAGTAGCGAAAAAGAAGAATAGGGTTCTTTACTTCCTCGAAATCAATATTGGAACCTCTGAAATTTATAACGCGGATATTACAGCGGGTAAACGCATTGATGATATTGAGTGGTTTCCGGATGGAATCTTTCGGTGACATAAAAGGAGTTCCAAACGTTAAAACGTTTTTAAAGGAAATGATAAACAAAAAACAGTACTTAAAACTAAGCACATATTGGATTCTTATCCGCATTGTTTAACAGCTGTTGTAGTTTAATTAGTGGTGGTTTTCAAATGACAAAAATTCTCTAAGCAATACAACAGCGCCAATATTATTTTGTCTTGAATACGAATACTGTTTATATGACTTGTTTGTTCAAAATTCGATCCAAATATAATACATATACTAGTCTTTTAAACTTCTACTACTATTGTCTATTTTGACAGGTGGGTTTTCACACAAATGAATTCGTTATTGGCGTTATTTAGAGAATTCAAATATAGAAAATGAGCTTCACTATTCGCTTTCCTAAGCTTTATAAGAAAACACCTTTTTATATTACACAAAGGCAACAATAAAAAATTATGCTAAAGCGCCAAAGCTGAAATTTCTCAGCCGTTTTAATGGAAATGGCAACGGGAGATACGAATTACTAATTCCTAGCTACTATAAATAAATTGGTTTTATTTGGGAACGAAATGCACAGGGAACACTCTCTCAGATGTTTAAAAACGAATCTAGTTCCTAGACGTTTTCATAACTTCTGTACAGTAAGTGATTGAGCTTTGTTTTCTGGTGACACGTCATCTACACTGTATTTTATCTAAGCTGATCTAAAGCTTATGTAAAATTGTAATAAAGTATGTACATTTCTTATTTGTATGTTGCTTTAGTTATTCCAGGGATATGAAAGCAAGCAGAACATTTGCATGCTATGTTTTTCTAACATTTTAAGCTATGTCTTATATGATGGGTGTATCGATTATTTCAAATTTAATTGTTTTTCTAAATTGCTTTCTACAAAATCTTTAAATATTCGGAAAAATATGTTTACTACATTTGCTACTAGGAGATAACTAGTTCAAATTGTAATTGTCTTACGATTAAACAAGAACAAGCACGTGTATAAATATTAGCAATGCTTTTTTATAGCGTCGGATAAAGTATAGCCGTATATACATAGTTGGACATTATCAGCGAAATATTACTTACTATGGCACATGTATTGATTTTGCCTTCTTACAGCTAAAATGGTTATAAGCACTAATAGATTCAACCAAACATTACTTAGAAAGCATCACAACTGAGCTATTTTTATGATGGCTTGATATGGCTGTGGATATTTTTGATTTAAGCTTTACAATGACTATCAATTAACTATGCACTAACTATCAAACGTATGTTATTAAATGACGCCAATTCCCAGGCAGCCAAACTCGTTGTGATCGTTATGAAATCGCTAGCTCGTTTCGCTATGAAATCGTTAGTGAATTCTGTCAGAATCTTTAAAGAATAGTTA
>JAQFZG010002039.1:0-18203 GCA_034695465.1 Entomobrya nicoleti
AACCGTACCGTATGGTTATTTGATTCAATATATTGCAGCTATGTTTAATGTTACCTTAAATATTATATAATTTTTTTTGGTGGTGGGCGGAGATTTTCACTTGGTTCATTTTTTACCCTTTTTATCACATTTTATTCAAAATTATTGTTCTAAGGGATAATGATATCGGCTTATCTCAGGGGCGCTGTTTTTCACTGACGGACTTAGTCACCCAATCCTTTATCTTTGTCTGACTGCAGATGATGAAGATGAGCATGATACATGTACCTTACAGAGCACACTCCTCTTATTCTCTCCTTAAGTGTGTGCATATTATAAGCATGTGAATATTATATTATGTATGTAAACAATAGTTCCTTATTACTAACTACGACTTGTATTGTATGTGATCCTTTCTACTATTCTCCTGGTTAAACTTTTCGGACGATCATGATTATGATGATGGCTTAAAACACAAGAAGAAGTTCAAAAGAAAGAACCAAGAGAAGAGGTAGAAGAGAGAGGATGATGGTGATAGTGATGATGACGAACCATTGTTTGTTTGGGATGGGCAAAAGAAACCTGATATCTGCATTTCAGAGCAGCAGCAAAACGGCAGAATAGGAAAGTATATTGGCCATCATTATGCCATTTTACTACTCCTGTAACCAACCAGACCAGGTGATGATGATGACCCTTTTGTTAAATAAAGAGTGGTGTGGTGAGAAGTGAAGATGAGGATGCTTTACAGCTGAAATGCTATTTATGCCTATTTAAGTTTGTAAAAAAAAGTCATGGAACGAAAGAGAAGTGTAAGAAATGTTACCATGAAAATAAGGAAAAGAAAAACTTATTACACTTTTCGAAATATTAAACATTTTCATTAGTTTCCTAGTTTTCCGGTGTGATACTGCTTGACTTGTGACCTCTAAGCTAAGACACACAAAAAACCAACAAAAGAAAATAAAGCGTTTTGATTACTCGTTGACAGCATAATTTATTTTTGTATCAACGAAACATACACAATATGAGCAAATAACGTAACAAGCACCTTCACAAGATTAATGATGTGTCAAAAAAGTTTTGCTCTTATGTATTTGCAAAGTTTGTGAAGAAGGTAAATGAGATTATGATCCCTTGAAATAAGGACATGACGATATATATTTTGGCACAGTAAAATGTAAATAAGGTCCACAGGGTTTGGGATTTGCAACACGGTGATGGGACGTTTCGTACTCACATAAGGCGATTTACATTTTCCATTGTATATTGTATCATCGTCAAGTCTCGCGAAGCCGGTTATTCGCACTTGCCAATTTTTGTACATATGATTATTATTATGTGTCGTATATATTATAGTGCTCTTTTCAATGGAATAAGATGATGATAATGTACAGAAAGAGGAGCAATAGCATCAGTGTCAGGTAATAACATTATTTGCCATGAGGCTATTTTCCCAGCCCTTTACACTTTTGTGCACTCCCTCTAATGTATATTATGTAGCTTGTGCCGTATAGTGTGTTGATTGTCGAAGCAACTTGATTATCATCATCACGAAATAAAGTGAAAGAAAACTTGCATGAATGAGCCGGAAGACTGCACAGTTGGTGAGGAGTTGAGTCAATAAATTACATCTTACGTAATACCAACTCTATGCATATTTTATAATGTTTCATTTATTACATATTATCATCATTATTATTCTCCTCTATGCATCGAGATACACCAAACTGACAACATACTTGTTTACCAACATTCTCATCATCATCAATTCAAAAAAAAACCACACACATTCAGAGGGAGAAGAGCGACGACAGTCAGTACACAATATCATCAGTATACATTGTTGCATATTGTGTACCTATTCACCTTTGCATTTGCGCTTTTCATATTATTTTTTATAAAGTTTTTTATCAAAGAGAAAGAGAAAAAAAGGTACATCGTTCAAAAGATATTATATGTAGATTGAACTGGAAATGAACTGGACTCTCCAAGCGAACTCAAGTTGAGCGAGAAACAAAAACAGGTGTAAAATTTAAGTGAGATTAAATCACAATTATCTCAGTTTAATGCAGTAGATTGCAAGGTAAAAAAGGTGTTGCTATACCATGTTGTTTTGCTAGTGCCAATTAACCAACATTTATGCATAAAATGGATTTAGCATGAAGAAAAGGGAAAATTTTGCAACAATCTTTCAAGCTATGTAGTTTGTCTTGTCAAATTAGATTTTGATTTTATTCATGTCGCCTTGCCGTCCCCAGTATGCATACATGGCTTGCTCAAAATTTTCATAAGGTTCCTACCCATTAATTGTATCATGAAAAAAAACTGGTAAAGTGTAAACATTTAATTGCACAATTCGCTGCATTAAAGATGAAATTCTCTGATCTCTCATATAGAATACTCTTCTACACAAAAGTAAAAATTCATTAAAGCATTTGTACTAACTCCGCTTTAATTGAATTAATACTTTATCCTGCAAATAAAGTTTTAATCCTTTAAAAATAAACGTTTGCAGAAAAAACGTATTCGACTACACAGGAATATGATTTTTTTGCACCTTTCTACAAGGAAATGTAATGTTCCATTAATAAGTCGCAACATCCGATCCAAGGAATTTCACTTCATGAAATGATATCCGTGAAACGCGGTGTGTGGTATGACTATGTATGCACGGCAGTGCCTTGTGAGAAGCGAATGAAGTTCCTGCCACTAACCATCTTCTTCGCCGTTTGTAAATGGCAATGGCAAATCAGCTGAGTAGCTGTTTGAAATAGTAGGTTAGTCTTTAGCTTGAGGCATTGGAATAAAAGTGCATCGGCCTTTAACGGTGACTCGAGGCCAATGTCTGCCTAACCAGCAAAAGTTAATGGTGGACGGAAAGTAAAGGTTGTATTCTTTCGTCTATCCTTTTCCTGTACCTAACATATTGTCAGAACCATATTGCTATATTCTGTAGGCACTTTCTACATTGTTAACTCATCACAGTAAACAATCAAGCAGTAGCAGCGAAACAACAACACCAAGCTTACTTATTTTGGTTATTGATCATCATCTTCATCAATCAATCCATTATAAAAGCCTGGTTTTTTTTATATCAGCAACAAAGCAGTTATATCGGATGCCGCTGCGATGACAACAAACTTTGTATGCATCCTCTACTAATAATATAGCCATCATATCATAAAGATGAAGAGACATGGCATGCAACAAGTAGTAACAATGTTTCCTTTTGTTTCTCAACTTGAGATAAATGATCAACTTCATGATATGTCTTCCTTTGTTATAAATCCTTTTCAGCAATCGTCTTTCTTATTATGTTTGTCATCACGTTCATTTCTCGTTTAATTTCTCACGTTTTTTTTTCTCTCTCTCTCTTTCTAACTACTTTGATACCTGCTCGGGGTAGTTTTTGATCGGGTTTCCTCTCTTTGAGTAATGCTAAATCGTCTAAGAGGAAATGGCTACACACAGATTTTACACGGACAGTAAAATATAAAGGAAAAGAAAAGGTACCAGTTTCCTTGTCGATAAGTGCTTTTAACAAATATGCTGGCAATTTAACAGATATCACCAACCACCGCATGGCATCATCAAAAGAGCTCATTCATTGACAAAGAAAGACAGTGATGGTGAGTTACTTGAGTATGCACAAAAGTTCGCAACTTTCTCATCAAAATCTGCTGACTTTTATCTTGTTTTACTTCCTGGTGTACAAATTGCCTTGAAAAACCACAAAAATGGCAAATGGCGAGAGAGAGATAGATAGAGAGGATAATGCATCTTTTGTCTGTTGAATAGAGCACCGTTCA
Source organism: Entomobrya nicoleti (assembly GCA_034695465.1). Lineage (NCBI taxonomy): Eukaryota > Metazoa > Arthropoda > Collembola > Entomobryomorpha > Entomobryidae > Entomobrya > Entomobrya nicoleti. Next base: position 3,792 of record JAQFZG010002039.1, read on the forward strand.
TATACACAACTGATTGGGTTTATTATGCCCAACTAAAATATTAACCATGTTCTCATATGCTAACCATTCGTTTAGTTAACATTTGTTTTTTTTTTCAACAATTAATATATTTACCTAATGGAAGTTTATGGAACTACGTAGTTGAGTATACGTGCAGTTATGAAATTGCTGTGTAGTTATTTTAAATTTATTTTTCTTTATTTTATTTTGATGCTGTTTACGTTTACATCATTTCGTTATGTTGATGAATGATGCATTCAATCAATCTTGCTCAATTCTATTCACACACCTTTACCCCATTACATTAGTGTACTGCATGTGTGTATATTTTTTGTGTGATGTGATGAAATTTCGCTTGAATATTTCTAAGTTTTATAGTAATAATGCAAATAACAAATAGCCAAGTGTGAAGAAGTGTACATTTTCATTCATTCATGATCTGATCACCATCATCGACTGATTATGTGAGAGGAATGCAATGGATTTGGAAATACCTCAAGGTTACTTTTGTTGTTGTTTGGCTATGATAACTATTGCTGCTCAGCGGCGAGAAGCGATTTTAGTGATATGTTCTTGAATACTTTATCTATCTCGCATAATAACGAATTTGGTCTACATTTTTTTTGTTTTGTCATCCTAGTTTGCTTACTGTATGTATGCATGCATACTTGCATATTATGCATTGTAACGTAGCCAACAAGGAAATGCAGAAAGATGTGGGCCAGTTTATGTGATTCTTAGAGATACTCTAGAACATGCCGTGATTAGAGATCAATAATAGCATTGTAATTAGTTAGGAATGCCCCTGGAATACATGGTAAAACCATTATAATGTGGTTCGGTTGCGGGTCTCCATTTTTTGCAACTTTCAATGATTTTTTTTTTGTAGGCATACAGTAGTAGTATTCATGTGGAGAAATCTATTATAATAATACCAAACCATTTGTAATAGACCCCAAAGGTCTACTTGGTAACCCGACACGGCTAAATTCTGACTGTTGGAGAAATAACTGTCAGATGAAAATAAAACTGCCATTATTGTAGTTGTCTTGAATAGGGCAAATTGTAACCTTGAATAAATAAAAAACATTTACAAATCTCCAATTTCAGTTCTTTAAACTTTTTTTTGTACTTCCAAACTTGAATACATCCGGAAAGCATTTTTTTGTTGTTGTTTTATCAAATTAGAATCTTCTGAGAATCTTTATATCATCTTGTAAAATTGTATTCTATATTAACGAGAACATTAATATATGCACGTAAGCAAGGCTCAAATAAAAAAGGTAAGACTGAGAAAACATAGTTTTTCTATGTATTTTCCTATTAGGAAATAATGGGGGAATCACCGCGGCAACCAACACCAACGCAAGAAAACTTGATACCATTCTCCAAAAAGGAAACATAGAAGGATATGAAAGACTTTTTTATTTTCTAAAAAGCACGTGGTTTTATATACATTATTGAAACGGATATATTCTGTCTATCTGAGATACCTGCTGCAATAGTCGTGGTAGTGGTTAGCAGTTGAGAAAAAAATTAATGCAGCATGGATTTGCGTTGATGAACCAACATATATAAAAGCATGTCCATCATCTCTACTTCACAGAAAAGCACACATGGAAAGGGTTATGGTTTTGGCATGGCATATCATATCATACATTGCACGTTGTAAATTATCACCCAAGCTTAACAAGTAATCTTGTCTGTGCACATCTTCATCATCATCTCAACAAAATGTGCGCCTTCTGACATATGTGTATCTATATATCTTGCTGTTTAAACGACCTAAACGAGTAAAACATGTGCTTCTTTTATCTCTTTGTAAGAAAGTTGCATACAAGGAGTCGTGTGTGTACTCTGTGCGGAGATACACATCACAAAACAGCACCGAAACAATACGTTGATATAAATACTGGGAAAGACTCGACTGTCAGACTGGAAGATTAAGATAAACATCTGAAATATCCTATTATGATTATACTGGATGGTATTCCAGAGAATGCAAATATTCCAGGTATTTTTGACACTTGTAGTGAAATAATGACGTCATCAAAACGAGAGTCCAGCAGAGCGATGCGATTACTCATTCATTACTAAAGCAGCTTGATTAATGTGAACTAGAGACGTGTCTTACGTAGATGGTTTTACGGAAGTCACTCAGCGTCCGCGTCCCTGATTTTTTCTAATCTTTTTGCATTTTAAGATGGATATTTTTTTTTCTTAAAAGTTTCAACTTTGTCGTCATGGCTAATTTTTATTGATACAAGGTCCAAAAATAAAAGTGTAGCGTCAACCCTGAATTTTTAACTTCAAAGTCACGTAAAAGAGAGATAATACATGTTATGATTGTTATGACGTCTCTGCCATTTATATGTAATAGAAAGTAAAGATCACGGGGTTCACCGACTAGACGACAGTCCGCTCTCGTTTTTTGTCGCGGATTCCTTTATTCTTCAGAGATTTCCCTTTCAACGAGATATGTCATTTAAAACCATGTTTTTATGATAGCTCATAATATTACTTTGGTTTCAGATGATCATGAGGATACCTTGAGAAAGGCGGTAGTGTGTTTTACAAGTGCTTTGCTCATGAAAGAAGAAGGAGCATGAGATGATTGCCATTACAAAATTGAAAAACCTGAGAACCTTTACTTCATATGAAACGAGTGCTCTATCTCCTCATCTCTCTCTCTGCTCAGGGAGAACTAGAAGACCCAGTCTGATGAAATGTCACAAAATAATCGTAATAAAGTACTCTTGAGAGTATTATATTATATGATCATTATTGCTATTATGATTTCATATCTTTGTGTCCAGCTAAACTTGCACCTAAATTAGGATGGCTTGGCTTGGGTCATAAAAATCTTAAGAGATATAGAGTGATATTAAGTATACCTGTGTGCATAGCCTTCATGATCTCTTTTAATAACATGATAAATGTTGATCTCGTTTTTGATGAATGCAATGTGGAAGTAAAGACTGAATTTAGGCCGACAGTTTGCTTAGATAAGCAGTTTAAGTAGAAATAGAAAACTGACATTGCATTACCTGACTCAAAACTAGCTTAAAGACAACAACTACCTATATAGCTTTTAAGAGTGTGATAGATAATTTTTTTATCATTAACGCGTGCAAAAAAATGCAAAGATCTCAACCTTTGCTAACATAGACATTGTATATGTACGTGTGCAGAGAGTGATGTTGACAACTTGGCTGATTGTATGCCAATTTCTCTTTGGCAACAATGTATAAAGTATTTTATATAATGTATTTGTTTAAATAACAAGAAGTGTTTTTTCTTATATCAATATGTATTTATATGATCAATAAAATAAATAAATAAAACGTCAATTTTGTGACTACTTTAAGTTTACTTAATGACTAGTGCGGAAAGGGTGTAACCCGGAAGAATTCCGCCTCTGCCTTGCTCTCGTATTGCAAATGTGGTCATTTTTACCTTTTTGATACGTCACGCCCGACAAACAAAAATTGTTCGACGATATTGCGCTATTATTATTGTAAAGTTGACATTTTTGCACCTCCATCATGATATGATGACTCATTCCATCTCACCTCCATCATCGTCATACCCATATCATCACCATATCACAAAAGGTCTTCATGATCAGGTGCTGATAAAGTGCTTAACAATACGCTACTTGTATATCAAGTGTCTTTCTCAGATGGCTAATAAGGAAGGCAAGTCCAAACTATAATTTGGTAACATTCATCATCAAAACAAGATGACAAACATGTACACAATGCATGAATGAATGCATCATGATTATGATAACAGTAATAATGACAACAAGGTATGCAAAAAAATAGTTTCGTAAATTTTCAAGAAACGTTACACAAACAAACATTAGATCGCATGCGTGGATCATCCTGCAACTTTGTATGTAATGTGCATGCATGTTTGTTTTGTAGAGTAGCCAACAAACATTTTGTTTTTGAATGAATGAATTAAGTGGAAAGTACGTCGTCACATACACATGGTATGCATACATACGTGTATTCTCTGTCAATCTGGGTAAATCCCTTTCAAAAAAATATTTTTTTTTTGCATTGCGACCACTATGGATGATGGAATTAATGAATAAATGGATGAGGTCGATTATGTTGCACAGCGTATTATGGGAGGCGCGACTTGAACGACAACATGAATGAATCAATCAGATAAACAAGAGATATGCACACAGCAGCCAGACTAAAATGCTGACTCGTGATTGACCCTAAAGGACGCTTAAAAATAAAATAAAGTTACGTGAGTAAACGCTGTTCACATTAGCGTGATAAAGAGATATGCAAATGAGGAGGCTTGTTCTATGGTAACTGCTGTCATGTGTGGTGTAACTTGGCTAACGCTTATGCCCTTTTTCATTTTCATACTACCTTGCTTGCATGCAAGCCTTAACAATGTTGCCAATTGATTGCATTTCCATATAGATCGTTATCATATAAAAAAAATTATTTGTTTGAAGAAAGCACTGGTAAATTTTTATGAATGCACTTGCAAAAGTATGTTACATTATGTAATTTTTAGAAAAAAAATGTGTATTTACCTTGTTTGCTTGTGACCTGGCGGTGTTCCTTAAAATCTCCATTGGTTAGCAAAGGAAGAACAACCAAAGTGGAAGTGGTCTCTCGGGAGATCAAAAATGTATGAAAACTGACGTTTGACTATGTTGAGAGAAAAATGATGACCGACTTGACTCCAGCTCACTCGACAACAGATGTAAAACGGGGAAAGTTGAGATTTGACAGTTGCAAATTTTGGAAGAAGAGTTAGAAAATATATATGTTGGCGATTAGGAAAGTAATACTGGCTGATTTCTATGAAGACGACGAAAGGGATTGCTCAGTAGAGACCGGTAGGGTCAAGCTTCTTTGGAGGATCCATTTTTGCTGATTTTTTTTGTAAATGTCAAAAGGGCAGTCAAAAAATATCTTTAGAAAATGCTGCTGTCTCAGCTGCAGTGTCGGTGGTAACTTTTTTTTCGTCTTAACAAGACTGCACCCGAAGAGAACTGCACTTTACTATTATATTCCTTCTTATTTTTAACTATCTTGAAAAAGATATGCTTTTATCTATCTCGTTCTTCCTGCCTGTCTTTCTAACAAGGTTTTCATACCTGTTTAGTAGCTCTTTCGTGTAGCTTCTCTTCTCACAACAAACCTTCTCCACTGCTGACACTGAAATGAGTGAGAGAAGAAGAATGACATGAAAGAAAGTGTTGGTGCTACGAGCAGCAAACACCAGTTTATATACGAGCTACACAAGTGATGTGTGTGCATTGCATACTATCATTACTATATCTCATGAACTGTTCGTTTGAGTTTTTGGTGTTGTTTCTGGCTGTTATGTATATATTTTGTACGTACAATTCATAAGACATGATGCCTTTGTAACAGCAGTACAAGTACATCCTATATTGCCAAGCCACTCATCATCACATCACACATGTTTCATGCTTTACAGACGAACAACGATCTCATACTTTTTTTAGTTTGTATGCTTCGTTTGAGAAGAACAGGCACAGTGAATGAGTGCAGTGCATCCTTTACGTTTTTTCGCTATAGTGGTTTGGTTTGGTTTATGTATGGGCATTCATGAATAATATCATGGTTTGGAGTACATGTAAATGTAGTGATGAAAAGCTTCCTTCATTGAGCAATTCAGTGTCAGTCCATCCATCGTACTCCATATAGTGAACTCCTTTATTTCTGATGACGTGCCGTGGTCATCATTCCATATCCAAACCACCAAAAAATCCACACACTACCTTGCACACTAAAGGATAAGCGCAGAATAAAGGAGGACAGTGTATGAAGCACAGATTTTTAAGTGCCGGAAATTCTGCACTTGCACTCGCAGGCCTGGCCAGACAGTACCTATAAACCTAGCTCTCCTCCGTAATGAAATGACATTAATGACTTGCCAAAATAAAAAAGAGTTTGCAAAAAAAAACAATCAAATTAGTCTCGTTGCATTGCGAATTTTCCGGATGTGTACGATTTTTAATGATTCCACAAGTTCATTTCTAACAACTCCTGATGAGCAATAATACCATGGAGATAAAAAGACTGAATTAATTTTATGTTTATGAGTGCAATGGATGAACGAGCTTTTTTATTTGTGAGTATTAATGAGTTAAAGGTTTACTCACACAGCTTTTGGGACAATGACGGTTCTGACCACTTTGCACTTTTCATGATCGCGATATGACCATGTTTACATATTTTTTTACCAAACTACAAGTGTCACTGATAGTGATCCCGACAAATACTACACGTATGGCATGTTTGAGAAATTTTTATGTCTTTTTGCATATCGGTACAGTAAACATAGTAAAGAGAAATAATTTGAGTGAAGAATCACATCATCATCATGTCATCTGACGATTATGTCCATTTTCAACACACGTAATGAAATGATTATATAATTACAGACAAAATGAGGAGAGTCTATGATACCTAAGTCATCATCGTATAAGCTACACATATGTATTGAATGGACGACTGCGCATTATGCAAAATTCATCTTGACAAGACACAACAACATACAAATTTGAAGTTACAAAAGTTGTATTCCTTATTTTAAGGAGAAAATACACATGATGATGATGATGGTATTAGGATGAGTATATATATATCACCAACTCCTTTTTCACATAATAATTTAAAAATCATCTGTGTGGAAGACAGAGAAAATACGACCCATTCCATAAAGAGAGTCAAGAAGAAAATGAGAGACAGAAATCGAGAGAGGTCATTCACCAAAGAAAAAATGAATTTGCATAAACGGTCTGCTCGACAACGGATGGACACTTGTATGTGTGTGTAAAAACATTATCATCATCAACATCATCCTCATGATATCGGCCAGCATCAGCTGAAAGCCTTGAAGCAGCACAGGTTCCAAAAGCCAGTCTCAAAGAAAAAACACAAAAAGCGCCCTGTATAACATACTGCACATCTATACACATAAAAAATTAAACGCGTTTGAATTCACAACGCCAGTTTCCTCCGGGTCTCGTCATTAAAAATAGCAATACACCTTATCCTATTTTTGTAATATTATAATTCACTCTTAAGCATGTGAGTCGAATCAAATGTGAAATTTCAATAAAAGTAAAAGTACTATTTTGTTGGGGTGAGTTGGAGCACTGTGTTATCATCACCAGAATAAAAGTACATATAAAAAAATTCACATATAGGGAAGATTTTTTTAACTAATATAAAAATACATTTCAAAACTTCATCTTTCATGTATATTTTTTGTAATGGAGAAAATTGAGATAGATGATTGATTAGCAACACTCAATTCATTTATCTGTAAAGTATAATGTCGAGCAGCATTGGACTGCGGAAGCATTGAACTCAAATAAAATGTATTACAAACCGCATATTGAAATCTTTTGTTTCCCTTGAAAGACTTTCGAATATATACAAAAAGTATTTTCTTTCTCTAGCCACGATCACCACAAAACAGAGGTTCTCCAACTAGTATTATAAATATATTAACACAAACAAACAGAGTTCAAATCTTCAATTCATATCATCCTTCTTATTAAATGACAGCATTATTTTATACAAACATTGTACACGTACGTCTGTCTGTCTACCACAATGAGCCTGTTCATCAGCTTTTGGCCTCTGTGCAAACCAGTGTTTACTGTCGGTACTTTTATCCGCATTTCTCATTTTGAATAGGGTCCTATTATAATATAATATATATCATCATATTGGTGGAGGATTAGGACTAAAATCTAAAACAAACCGGCCTGGTCATTGAGTCTTCTCCATTAAATTTGTACTGACAAAAAAAATCTTTGGTCAAAACCAACTTTGGTTTTTCCTCCTTTGCAACATTGTTGTGTGTATCACATCTGTATATATGTATGTAATAAAACATACATTGTAAATTGCAAATCTAAAGCTGCCTCCCTATTATAAATGCCAGTTTTTCTTGAATAGAGATGATCTGATGATAATCATCAGCATACTTTTATCTTCAATATGTACCAGTATTTATCTTTTTGCAATCCTCGGCTCTTGTACGAGATTCTCCGTAAGTATAACAATGCACGTCTGTGTACCTCATTATTATCAAAAAACGATATGCAATTATAAGAAGCCATAGAGATGGAGTATCAGTTTTCTTTATATTTTATAGGAGCAAGTGCAAGTAGCAAGATAAAAAGTCAATACATACACGTTAATCTGATGATGATACGTTAACTATCATCAGCATCACCAGCAGTAAAAATAAACAAGCGGTCTTGGCTGGTGAGGATGCACTTTAATCAAAAGCATTTAAAAATATTTGTCGTTGAATAGGTGTATCTTGTGCATACGTAATTTTATGTATGTACGCTGAGTTCGTTGTCTTACATTTTACTTGCTCCATTGTTGTTGTTATTATAAAAAATGGAACCGAGCACGCATCGGCACTTGCAAGAGAGTCTTGTAGACTGATTATGAGAAACACATGGATACCAACCTAACATAATGCTGTTGCATGCAACCCTTTATTTTTTATTGTCATGCGGTGGCGATGTGCTACGCTGTTGTGATGTGATACACACACACAATGTACCTACTTAAATAATATTACATTATGCATGATACACTTGCATGTAATTTTATCTTGTTATATAGCTACTCCTCCATTTTATCATGATTATCAATCCCTCTTCGCCTCTAGTTTTTATTATGGAAATAGAAGTCTCGAAGGATAAACGAAAAGACAATGTTTTTGTGCAAGGCAATGCGCAACTAAAACTTGGTTGAGGTTGACATTGCAGTTGCGCCATTACCATCACATTCTTATCCCACTCGACTCTCTGTTATGTGCCCTCACACAAGTTTGATTATAAAACCTCTCCTCAAATCGTTCAAGGCATCTTTCGATGGAATGTTGATATTAAAATGGAAATAATGTAATAATGTTACTAGAAAAGTCAGAGAGAGAGAATTCAGTATAAAAAAGTGTGTATATGTGTCTTTTAGACAAAAAAAGTAGATAAGTATTACGGAGGAAAAGTGGTCCTGCTCAACGTAATTTTATGCACCCTGTCTGTCTCTCTCTCTCTCTCTCTCTCTTTTCCTCTTACTTCTCTCCTGACTCATTGTCAGTGGCAATGGCTACAGCATCAGCATCAACGTGTTAAAAGAGGATGAAGATGTACATGATGATGTTGGTGGTAAGAAGATGCATGACCAATTCCAACATAACCATGAGTAAATCAGCCGACAATGATGTGTGTGTGAGAGAGAGAGAGGGAGAGAGAGACAGAGAAAGAAGTGGGTGAATTTTGAATAACAAGGTCGATGGATTCACTACTTCTACAATCCCAACAACTTTACGTATTTATATGCAGTATATAAGGAAATACATAGAAATATGCTGATAAAATATCTGCTTTGTTAAAAAGAATCACCCGCTCCTTGTTATAAAATGGTAGAAAATCTTGTAAGCTTCCTTCTTGATCTTTTTCACTGGCACTTGACTTGACACAAAAAAATTTGATATTAAAATGGTTTAAGAGAGAGAATATAAGTTGGAGCAGGCCATGACCATCATGTTTATCGAGTAAGGAATCGTAGGAATTTACATACTGACGATGAGATTGAAACAGTAACGAATTTCAAACAAAACTCAAGGCTGATAAAAAAAGTTTGTGAGGTGAAGAAGTATGTATGTTGTTTAGTTTATTATTTCAAATTGGAAAGGTGGGTTAACTGTTCTAAAATGCATATTTATGTAGATAGTTTAGCTCATAACAACGCATGTTCATACATGATGATGGAAGGAGCGTTAGTGGTTAATGACGGTCAGTTTTTTTATTGTTACGCAGCACACAATATGAACACATATATGAAAAATAAGTTTTCATGAAGGTTTTTTTTCTCTGTCTACATCTCCGAACTTGTTTTTCTTTCAGATGTGCCCCCCACCATCCACCAAACACGCAAATGGAAATCAGTGTTTTTGGTACAACTGCTGGAAAAATTGTGCTCGTTTACATAAATTAAGAGTCCTCTATTTTCTTTATTCAAGTTCACTATGTTAGGTTATCAAATCGATAAAAAAAACACAGAGGAATTCACTTCTTCCGTAATTCAATGCATCGACAAATGTGTTGTAATGAAAGCACATCAATTTCCCACTTACCTATTAAAGGATGACGTCATATTGATAAGTTGCCAATATATAAAATAAAGAAATACTGGTAAACCTTGTCAAAAAAAGATTGAGAGTTTCGCTAATAATGGCATTTAGTCAATTGAATGCATGTAATGCAACAAGTATCCTTTGCAATATTAATTTAACTACCTACTTAAATCTGCAACAATGCTCGTGCATATTATGAATAACGTCGTTATTCTTAATTAATGAATTTTCCTTTCCGTGCATATTATGTGTGTAGAGAGTGTGTTCGCTGAGTACATATTATTTCTGATTATCTTTCTTCTCCGCACAATATTGAACATATTGATGCTTTTGCTTCTGCAAACCAAAAAAAAGTTCAACCATTCACCCCAAACTTATTTGTGGTAGAGAAGGTCTGCTAGTAAAGAGCAGTAAAGCGAACATTGGCCTAATACCCTCTCTCTTTCGCTCACTCACTCCGACTTTAATTTACACACAAAAGCTGAGAGGAGAGCTCAACAAGTTGTTCTCTTCTTATGCATTTCCACTTTTCCCAGCAGCGGCTGTACATAACCTAACATACTTGCATAATATACGCATATTATTATGATGAGATGTTTTTTTTCATGTACATATACCTAAATACCACTTGCACTTGTTGTTACTCTTGATACTTTGCCATCACCATCTCCACTACCAGAACTACTACTTTTCGCTTTTTTTGTTCTGGTAAATAGTAAAACATCTCATATGTGCATCTTATATAATAGTGTACAAGCGTACATTGCTATAATCATGCACACGGGGTTAAATTAAAATGTCAAAAGAAGGTTGATTTTTTTCCTCGGAAAATACTTACTAGTTCATAGCAATACATGCTAATTCCCATCCAGACAATATATCCTGGTGTCTATCCCAGATCCGTTGATATAGCTAAAAATCATCGCATATACATAGCATTGCATTGATGTGAAATGCATTTTCTTCAGAATGCTTATTGGGGCAATACGAGAGATGAGATTGTAAATGTTAGTTCATAGTACAGGGAATGTTTTTTGTACTCAACTGCTTACTTACGTAAAAATGTATTTATTTCATTTCCCGACACATACAACAATTATTCTACTAATTGAGCAGTCAGGAGTACAAATGGGAAATCTTACAGAAAGATAAGTTCTCCGGTGAACATTTGCTCAACTCACAGAAAAAAAGTTATTGTTTTATAGCCAAAAGGTATAAATATAATGCCTACTCATTTCAGTTGTTGCGTAACATGTTTGAAAACATCGAAATAACCTTTTTGCAATGTTTATATTTTTATTGCCACTGCCATTTCTTTTGCCAATTTTTTTTACTACTATTCCTTTACGCATTTAATGGCTGTAGTTTTGACTGAGCACCTAGACATCTAGAAATATTCATTCATGCATCATTTAACATACAGTGTCATAAACTCATAAAATTGCACATAATACTTGGTTGAAACGATATCGGTAATAGCAAGGGGCGTTTTTATGTTTTTTCACTAAGCTGTTGTGCAGATTATTTTTTTGCACAAACTTTTCATTTTGGAAACTGAGTCTCCTAGTTTAATTCCAGTATACATTCTTAAGAACCTATAGAAGATACAACAGCGCATGGCGCGTAGTGAACTTGTCCAGTAGCTTCTTGGTTTATAATGAATAGGGTCAGAAGAACCACTTCAACACTTTTTTTTACCAAGTGAATCCGCTGGGCTTTTGAAAAGGAAGCAATAATACTTAATGATTCAGCAGAGAACACAGACATAAGTTTACAAGTTACCACTTTCAATTTTTTATATTACGAAGCACCTTTATTGCAATAAAGGACCATGTCGATGATAATGTTGAGATGCTTCCAGCAGACATGTGCGGCGTGTCTTTTTCAAATGTGAAAGTTAACTTTATCTGTATCTATGGCTGTTGTTGTAACGACCTCTCGCTTTCAGCTTTCTTCAGTATGCGTTTAGTGTGCTTGGTTTACTTTTTTCAGCAAAGTTCACTCACATTTTTGTTTTGTCTGAGGAAACATGAACAATACAGACAGAAGGACATGCAGGACAAGCATTTTCATGGATTTCGGTCAAGTTTAATAGTTTGGAGTCGGCGGTCATATTAATTTCAACAGTGCAGGAGCAGCATAATAATTGTCGGGAAAAAAGGAAAACTAGAAGAAAAAAAAGTTTTAACCCAAACGTCCAAAAAGCCCTTCAGTATTGTAGGTAGCTGATATCTAAGGCACACATATATTATATATTGCTCATATTATATTAAACTAGCATGCCATATTATTATTGCTGCCAAAGAGAGCACTTTTATTTTTGTTACTTACTTTGCTTGTGTGTATCATCAAAAAGAAAACATACTGCATATAATAAAATGCTTATTATATTATCCACCAGAACAAAAAAAGTTCACAAAGTAAGGATTATTAACAATAAGTGAGAGTTCTCTTGCTCATGCGTTTACTTTAAAAAGTAAAAAAAAAATAAAAATCCGCTCATAGGTCGTCAATTTTTTTACCTTCTTCGATTTCTTTATTTTTGCTCTCAATTGTCTGTCGGTATATTATCTCGTGTACCTTTAGTAACACAGACAACGAAGAAGCTGCGCGAAGAAAAAAAAACATCTCCCAAAACTAAAGAACAAAGAGAAAGAGAGCGAGGTGTAATGTTGTAGCTTTGCTAAAAAGAATGACTAAACAATTAAAATGGTTTTTGATGTATGTGGGCCTTCTCATTTTGTCTGTAGCTCAAGTTCAAATTGTTCCAATCCTCCAGAAAAGCCAAAAATGAGATATATAGATGAATTCCCTTCTGCTGTTGCTTTTGATGATGGTGGCGTACTTAATGGCACCACCGGTCATTCCATGATGATGAATACACTTTCAACCTATATGTGCATTTTCATTACTATTACAATACAAGAGTATGGATACAAAACATGCATACTTATTCATTATTACGATTACATTTTTTTTGCTTCATTCGGCTTGATAAATATACTATTGAGTTTTCTTCAAATAAAAAATATATACCTAATAATATAAAAATATAAAAATATAGAATAGCCAAAAGTTACAATCACACTAGACTAAAGCATTTTGTCTGATTGTGGTATTTTGTAAGGTAAGTAGATAGATATGCCCATCACAATAATGATGATGATTGCAATGAATTGTGTATATTTTGCTCATAAAGCATTTTTCTAAAAGTACCTAACACTCAATAAGCAGAGGAAATATTAAAGAGAAAAAAGGTTGATACGTGTAGCATATTTAGTAAGCACAAATAAATAAATAAGCGAAATAGGTAGCAAAAGAAGTAAAATATATTGTGTTGCCGTCTTGATACTTTGCTTCTCCACCACCACCTTATTCATTGATTACCTTCATCATCATAAATATCTGTAATATGGACCTTCCTTTTAGTGCGATCGAACGAATGGACACTACTGACGAGGATACTTAATTTTGCCTGGATGACTTTTTGTTGGGAATATTGGATACATGAACATGCTATATACTTGCTTCAAAAACTGATAAGTATTTTGAATAGCTCCATTTTGGGTAAATTAAATGTACATCCTCCGCTGAGACACTCACTCGAGAGATTGTCAAGTCCGTCACAATGGAAAGCACACGGCGGTGTTGATAAAATGGTGAGTGCAACAAATTTTATATGCTGTTCTATTGTCATTGTGCATAAAATATGTTTATGAATGCGTTTAAGAGACGATACAACTTGCATACATTGTAATAGACACATATTTTAATAGCAAACAAGAGTGAGTCTGGTTTAATTTTTTCAGGGTCAAACACTGCAAGTGCTGAGGGCAATCTCCTCAGGGACAGACAAGTTAGCAGTCATCATGGACAAGGGCTAGGCCAGGCCACTACAAGACCTTCAAGCAAAACTATAAATAATGTAAAACATGCACACATAAATAACACACGAAACATGTCTCCTTACAAAGCAAAGGTATTGTATTGCTCATTGAATGCATGAGTACGCAAAATTATTTTTACAAAACAACAACTAACAAGCATGTTGGAACAAGGAAGGATATAATATACATGTATTTTGTGTGTGTGTCACATGTCACTAATCGTAAGTTTCATCTTACTGCTCCCGTCGGTACATCGAAAAAGTAACTAGACCATATATTCATATATTATATGTATGTCATTTTCTCCTATCGCTAATATCGCTATATGCATGACTTGCAGACAATG
>JAQFZG010002040.1:0-18202 GCA_034695465.1 Entomobrya nicoleti
TTATGTGTGGGGTCATTTGGAATTATGTGTGGGGTCATCCAGAATTATGTGTAGGGTCATTTGAGGTCATTTGGATTCATGTTTGGGGACAATATATGATACTTCAGACAAGTTTATAGACCTCAACATTTGACCCCGTCGACCTTTGTTGGTCAAACGTTGTGGTAAAGTAATACATGACCCTAGGAATCTCTTACTCACGTTTGGTCCAAATCCGTCGATGCGTTCTGGACTTACCCACTGAATAATTCAAAACCGTACAACCTTGAATACATGGACAACTGCATGCATGCATCTACTGCACTGCTTTATAAATATAATAAGAAGAAGAATGTATATTTTTTAGCAATTTTGAGTTATGTAACGCAGCAGTTGATTAAATATGTATTAACTATCGAAATTTAAAAATAACTCAATACCTAACTATACCTGGAATCAGGTTTGCAAATTAAATGACGTCAATACCTTGCTGAGGAGCAAATTTAATTACATTGTGCTGTGGGGGTTGCATTCTAGGTAAAGAGTAGCTTGCGAAGTTTAACAAAAAACCATCGCTCAGCACCTCAAGGCTCAAAGGTCAATCTAGCACCAAAGCAGTTGCTCCCTTAATCATCGTGTAGATATTTTTACACATGAAAGTGTGAGTGACGAGTCTGAGTCGCAAAAGTTAGTACTATGGTTTATTCATCATCTTCATACTTCAAAAAATAAGTTTCTGTAGATCTTGTTTTGTAACTATAATATTAAAAAAATAAGATCAAAGTGACTTTTTTCTCATGAAGCCCCCAAAAATTTCTAATCTTGCCGACAAGCCCAAGAAGCTCATATAGCCCTAAAGCAAGTAATGGTACAATGCTTATTTGCCTACGTAAGTTATGTACCATAAAAATTATTTGATGAAAGGATGCAGAAGAACTATAAAACTAGGCACCAGTAAGTAACTGGTGTCAAAATGTTGACACATAATTTTTATATGATTTTTTTGCTAAGATATGTACCAACAATACCAACATATTATATTATGTAAATGTACAGCTTTCAGCTTTTTTACTGGTTAGTAAGATGATGACAATATTTTCTATGAGAATTATTAGGTGTGGTGCGATAATAACAATGAATGGAGTTTGGTGATTGCATAATATTTTGACTGGTCAATATGTCATTTTTAAACTATGATCACAATGGAAGTCCATGCAAGTGTCTTTCTTGGTCCATGGTCCAGAAATGTGCAAAATGTACTTTCAACTTTTGCCTTTTAGACAAAACGGCGGCGGCGAGATGAAAGGAACTATAGCTGAGACGAATGGAGATGTACATATTTAGACATGTAATGCATCCAAATCTAAAGCGTTCCATAAAATATGGGTAACACACAAGGCGAACTTGGAATAATTAAATGGAAATTATTCATTTATTAAGCAAAGATAATATACATAACAAATTATTAAAATTGTATTTTAGCTAGCAAAAGTATTGTATTGTTGATAAAGTAGATCCACTAACCCAAACGTCGTCGTTTCTATGGCAGTATGAATTCCATTCTGAAAAGTACAAAAAAATCCAGATTTAAATCTGCGACCACAATTACAGTTTTCAATTTATATCACTAAACGAAAAGTAACTTACGCATATTCTCCTCCCGAAATAAATGCACACCGTTCCAAAATCTGTACGGTATGATCGGTATCTCTCAGCACTTGATTTCTCATTTGCAAAATTCCTCTCACCATTTCGGTAGGATCTGTCTGGAAGCTACAGCCAGCCCTTAATGGGGAACAATTTGGCGTCACAAATCCAGTGGCAGTAATCCATCCATTCTTGCACGCAACAGCCTCGTCTTCCGACCAAGGTCGTAGGGCCAATCCCAAGAATCTTGCAAATGCCTTTTGCTCCTCCATCGAATCGAAATACAGGTTCCCTGAAGCAATTAGCATGGGAGTCATCACTGCTTGATTTAGTAGTGTACCCTTCCCTGCCAAATTCATTGGCAACTGTAGCCTTGCAATATTTGCAAATGTGGACTGTCCCTCCATCCGTCTTCCAGTAAACATGTGGAGTGTTGCGTCAAAAGCGCATTTGCTCTCCCTGAAGCTGGGAATCAGCTTGTTAGCCTCAAACTGGCTTAATAAAAGAACGGAAGTAGAATCCAGCCGTTTTTTGGTAAATGAGACAAAATATCTCATGGGTCGCAAGTAACAATCCAACTTTTCCCCTGGTTTACTTTGAATGACCTTGATGAAGTCTTGGGAGGCGTACCACTGATTTCCCCATCCATTAGCTTGAATAATATTCCAGATACTTGTATTTTTGAACATGTCGTGCAAAAGCGAAATTCCATCGATGACTGTTGGAAGGCCCGTTTGATTGACACATTGTAACACGTTGGCGTGAAGATGGGGTACCAACGGAGTTTCCAGTGGGGGACGGTACTTCTCCACATGCTCCTCTTGTTCTGGCTCCAGCTCTTTTTCTTGCTCCTCTTCTAACATGCTATGGGAACTGACCTT
This sequence comes from Entomobrya nicoleti, assembly GCA_034695465.1. Taxonomy (NCBI): domain Eukaryota; kingdom Metazoa; phylum Arthropoda; class Collembola; order Entomobryomorpha; family Entomobryidae; genus Entomobrya; species Entomobrya nicoleti. The sequence goes on from JAQFZG010002040.1 coordinate 2,508, forward strand.
ATCCGGAATATGCTCTGTGCACTTTTCCAAAACCAGCGCTTGAATAATTTCCAATGTTTCCAGCACACTTTTGTGCAATATTAAATTGAACTCTCCGGCCAATTTAATTTTGATGGTTGAAAACCATTTAGGAATGAGTTTGATAAGAAGTATGCGGTGATGATAGGTTCCGTACATTTTGGCAAGCTTTTGTGCATCCGGATCTTGACAGCGCAGAGCGAGCAAGCTCTTTTCTGTGTTTGATTTATTTGACAATTCAAACAAATCATCAGCGGCCAAATTTTTGGCATAGTTTCTTGCATTCGTTGCCCAGTAAACAAGTCCGTCTTTTTCAAACTGGCTACTATTCCATTTGACCCAAGTTAAGATGTCATCTACAGTTATGGGCAGCTCAGAGCTTCGATGAAGATTAATTTTGTTGTGGACTTCGTGGGAAATGTAAAAGTGAACTGATTGTCCTTTCCCCAGTTTCCTCATTCGCATACAAGCTTGTATCAATTTATCACGCCGCATTCCACTTCCGATCGTTACGCAGGCTTTTGAAGTAGTGCCAAGTTTAATGTCGGTTCCACGAGTGTGCTGGTCGTCAAGATAAACTGCACACATGTCTAGTCGCTCCCGGAAAGATGACAGGGTGAGCAACTCATCCTGCTCTTTTTTCCGATATCCTAGTTGCCTCGCTTTGATTACCATTTCCCCACTGTCATTAAAATACACCACACCCTCAATTCTCTTATCCAGCTCAAGCCACAGCTCTGCCATCTTCTCATTCCCAAGTTCCAACATGAGCGCACCAGCGTCAATGAGAACTTGAAGGTCATCTTGAATTATGAATTGGAGGACTTCTCTACAACTCGCTCCCATTCTTAGAGTGCGTGTGTACTCATTTTCTTCTCCTTTTAAAGTTGTTTCCATTTGTGAATTGGTTTCCATGAGAATTCTGAGGTCCTGCTGGCTTATCTGTGCAGGGAGCAAAAGACTCGTGTCATTTGTTCCACTAAACCCCGTTGTTGGGTGTGCACATCTTTCGTAGCAGAGATCCCACGCATTAGTCACCAATTTCCCTGGAAACTGTCTGCATTCCTTTGGAAAGGCTACGTTTTCTAGCCAAAAGTCAACAACAGCCTTGTGCTTCCTCAGCAGCGGAAATAGATGGTTTGTTCGCTGCTCATAATCTTGAAGGTTGATGCTCTTGTAAGATTTTATCGTGTCAGTTGTAATTTTCGCATCCGGCACTCTCCTAATCCACGAGTTGTACACTCCCTCAGGACCGCTCACGGCAGTTTCCAAAATGTGAAAGCATTTAAACAGTTGCTCATCACTCAATCCATAATAATAGTAACTCAGCTGGGTTAAAACAATGGCCATGTCTGGATGTCCAAATTCAGTTCTCTCTGCAGCCACGTCCTTAGCTCGGAAGGGTACCGCCATCAATTTCGAAGTGGATTTGGAGTGAGCAGCTTTAACCCCGCATTCCACTCGCCACCTCTTTTTCAACGCTGCAAACAAAATGCCTCGGCGAAGATAGCCAGAAATTAGAAACACAATTTCTTTCTTCGAAGCTGGTAAATCCTCCAGTTCAACTAATTTTTTATGGTCATCTTCTGAAATGTGATCATTAATGATGAATTCTCTCAAAACTTTCCTTTGGTGATCTGTGAGGATTTGTGCGAGCAAATCCACTTTCCCATCCAAGATGCTATCTGCCAAGAGCTGGTAAAATTCATCCTGGCACTTGTCATTGAGGATGCGGAAATGTGTGAACTGTTCTGGATTGTCCTTTGCGACTTCCGGTTGATATTCAATAACACCTGGTCCATATTTATTGAAGAGATACGTAGCCGATTGAGAAACCAGCTCCAAAATCTTCTGACAAACTGCCCATCTCATAGTGCCCCCATCCATTGGAAGTTGTTTTCCAATTGTGTAAATGAGTTGGTATTTGACACTGAAGATTTCATCACTTTCGTCCACAATGTCGCGAGCATTCTTCCTCAGCCAAGATTCAATCTCATATATTTTGAATCCAATATCCCATTGATTTAGGAGAAATTTGTTGTAAATTTGCAACCGGAAGGAAAGTCGATACTCAGGTAGCGTAATCACTACTCCGCCAAGTCGAACACACTCTTTGTACATTATCGCCATGGTGTCCAGATATCTGGAAATGTCAAGATCTCGGTTACAGGGAGCAGTGTACACTCTCTTGTTGAGAAATCCTCCAATGGCAAACGACAGTAAACTTTGGTTCGTGGCAAAAATGGAATTGAGCACCGTCACCCGACATAACATGTTTTTCTTGGAAGCAAGTGCGGATACGACCATTGGAGCAATTACGGAAGTCTTGCCTTCGCCCATGTTCAATTGCATGACACCATTCTTGCTTCCTGGCATTCTCATCATGTGCCTTGCCACGTCCACTTGAATACTCCTAATTGTAACGTCCAGCTCCAGTTCCAAAAGCAGCCATTCAGGATTCTCTAAAGGACTCCAATTCTCACATTCCTTCGTTTCCCTCTCACGTGCCAATTCAACAGAAAATCTTAATTCCTTTTCTTGGAACATGATAAGTCGGTTCAAGCGTTTTATGTTAGCCCATAATGCTGCCAAGGAAGCAATCATGGACGCACACTCCTTATCCGGAAGTTCGTTCCAATTCAAAAGATAGTCTCGCAGTAAAATGACAGGTGCTAAGCGGACATGGACTCCTGCCATTCTCAAACTGTCGTTAATATGACTGTTATCCTTTACACGGTCATTGAGATTGCAAGAGATCTTTTCAGCTAATTGTTTGCTCTGGTTTCTTTGGTCATGTGGGGGTGAAGAAGATTTAAAAATGCTTTCTGGAAGCCTTCCAGTAGAAAATATGTGTGCATCATCAACACTAGTCGCAAAAGTCATGGGAGAGGTGATATCTTGGAATAAGAACTGTTGAATAACCCATATATCTGGTAGGTATGCCGCTTTCTTGTACATCAAGTTCAAATTCTTTCGTTTGTGCAATTGAGTGAAATCACTCATTCGGCTTTGTTTTCCCACATCTTTAAGTAATTCATCAACCTTGTCCACAAAATTCTTCAGCTCCAGATTATTGTACCATTGTTGAAGCAAACTGTTAATGCTTGTCTGACAGTTTGTGTCACAGTTCAAAAGATCATTTCCAGCTATGGCTCTTCGAAGGTCAGAATAAGATATTTCTTCTGTTGGCCAATGCCGTTGTATCTTCTCAACGGAGTCTTTCACCTGTCTGTCTAATTCCCTGTTATACGCATCCAGTGCTTCTTGGTATTTTTGGTAAGTCTGCAAATAGTCTCTGCAAGGCGCCACCTTAGCAACTCCTCTCAAAATTTGAGAAATGGTTGTCGGAACAAAGTGGTGATTCCAGGGCTCAAAGTTTTGGCCCGTTAGAGACGTCACAGGTTCTGGAACTTCAGCACAACCAAATCTTTTGGCTACGGTGATATTATGTAGATTTAAAAGTTGGTCAATGGAACATTTTCCAGAATACAGCATTGCCCCAAAAATCATGGTCAATTCATGCTCCTTCCTTACGCTTAGCGTAGAGCTGCTGCATAACGTATAAAATCGAAGCCAGTTTTCACGAAGATTTTTGGCAAACCAGTCGCCAAGAAAGGCTTTGGTTAAATTGTCCCTCAGATCATGAGACAGTCGTTCATTGGTCATGATTAATGAAGATACGGTTTGGGAACAAGGGGCTGGAATCCGTCGTTGACGGGATATGGCTAATTTGGTTAGCTGATCATTGACTTGTTGGGATTTTTGAGATGATGAGAGAGAAAATGTAGTCATATCCTCCAAACTACTACAATTTCCAGTAAATTCACTGGCCAGTTGAGCAACTTTGTTGTACATGTTCAAATTTCGGTAGTAGGAGCGGTTTCGAAGTGCTACGTTCGTTGTTGGATTAGAATACTTGGTGTTTTGGCGGAAGAGCCCTTCCAAGCGTAAAGAATCTGCGAGTAATTTCTCTCGAAGGAAAGGATAACCATCATAAGCTGCGTAGGAGTTGTTTTCAAAACCTGGGGGCCATACAGTAGTCTGCATCCCTTTCTGGTAACTTGGATACGTTGGCGACCGTGAAGCAATCTCAGCTAAAGTTTGAACGCACTCATTGTCATACGGTGAGCATGACCATACAAAGCCAGACTGAAGAATCCATACAGCCATTTCCGTTCCTGTTAACTGGGTGAATGGATCTGGAAATGGGGAAGAGGTGGAGGCATGAAGTAAGGCAAGGTAGAGCCAAGCTGATTTACTGTTTCCGGGTCGGAGTCTGTGAAATATTAAATTAATAAATAACTTAAATAGTGCTAAATTTTAAAATGCTGACTGACTATTTATGAATCAACTTAATATTTGTTAAAAGAGACCAGTACCTGTGGAGGATTTGGTCCACCTCGAAAACAAAGTGTGTTGGACTTCTCAATGCCCCACCTATGGAAACGGCTTGATGCTTCCCAGATGCGCGGATTTCCACTTTGCCATGTTGAATAAGGAAAAGCTTCTTCTTCCCACTGAATTCCGACATTGTCTTTTTCTCCAGAACTAGTCCACTCTGTAGTCCCACAAGTGTTCCCAAGCTTTGTCCCTCCAGTGTAGGGATATAGTATTCTGGATAGTTGTCACAGTAAAGCAGACCATCAGTTTGGTGCAGAGAAAAGGACATGTTGAATCGCCACAATTTGGAGATAATATTCCAGCTCTTAATTCCCATTTCCTCCTCATTTTCTTCAAAATAAACGTGTATAAATCTTTCGCATTCCAGCTTCAGCATGTTTCTTGTAATTTTTCTAAATCCCTCTGAATTTATGGAAACCATGCTAATATGTTTGTTACTGTCGTCGGTGCATTTTTGTAAACGCCATTCTTGGGGTATGATTGAGGAATCAGTACTACTTCCTCTGAAGATTGGCTTCAATATGTAGTCCGTATCAATTTCAATGCTGGCTTCGCCATCCATTATGGATGTAGGTCGGCGAAAGTACACTTCTTTGGTCTTGGAGTCAAACCAATGCGTAAAGTTTTGAATGAGGTCATGTGCCACTTGCTTCTCAAATAAATGTTTTGGCAAAAGTTCAATGTAGTTTCCGTCATCATCCAAATCAGACATTTGACGAATCACTAAATGTTGTCCAGCTTCAGTAAACTCAAAATGATGGCCGAAGTATTTATCCACTGTTTTAAATGTCCGCGAGTCTCTCTGAACACGGAACTTGCTGCTGCGGAAAAAGCTTCTAAAAAGAGGATGTCTGATAATAGTTTCCGGAAGTAAGGAAGGCGGAAATCCGTCAACAAGAAATGTACCTCTGAGAATGTCCACGCAAACAAGATGACTGCTTGTACTTAGATTGTACTCTACTGAGTAACAATGTTTCTTATTGGGATACTGGTTTCCAGAATGATGGAAAGTTGGAATATCGTTAACCCGTACATTCATCGCACCATGCCACTTGAAGCAGACAAAATCGTGCACTGCCTTATTCCACTGAAGATACTTTTCAAGTAAGGTGTACAGATAGTCTTGTAAATTGAGTGGAATGGTAAGCCTCGCATGTCTCAGTAAATTCCTGAGAAAAGGAGACAGGTGCTGGTTCACTTGCAAAATATTTTCTCGAACAACCAAATGATACAATCTTGACAGTGTCTTCAACCAAAGTGTGACATCTGAGGGATCCTTGAAGACATAAGGCAGGTTAAGCTCTGAGGAAACATTGAATGTGAAAGCAGAGCAGAGTGAAGCTTTCAGCAAAAGCTCATTTAATTCCTTCTCTTCGTTTTTGTCTTCGTCACTTGACCTGGAAATCAAAGCTTCCAGCTTAATGCACCATTGTTCGGTGACCGTGCGAAACTTTTGTAGTATGGCACCAGCAGACAATTTGACTTCCTCGGGCTCTGTCATTTCCAAGATTTTTACTGTTATCAGTGTCAATGATAGGAGGACCAAGGGGTTACTCCAGTTATTTGCGTTTTCATCACAAAGTTTCCTTAGCAAATCCAGAAACTCGTGGCAAAATTGAGTAGCGTGTTCAAAGTCCACGTGAATTTCTCGTTTTCCTGGCCCCAGCTCCCAGAGTGTCTGAATTATCAAGGCAACGACAGGTTCCCTCTCCAGTGACAGCGTTTGACTGGCTATGGCGGCATACAGATTGCGAAGCTGAATGTTTTCCCCGCTTCTCATTGACCCGAACGTGATGAATTCTGGTAAGGTAACATTTTCATGACATGTGCTTTGTTGTGCAATCACTTGATTCTCTGTTGGTCTATTCGCACTCAGTGCAAATTGGAGAGCTTGATAACGAACTGCGTCGTTGGTGGCTGTTTGGTTAATTTGAAAAGTAAATGGGGTCGGTGGTATGGTCTCGCCCAAATGAGAGATTTTGAACATTTTGCAGTTCAGCCCGTTTTCCAAAATGAAGGACGAGTCATCGCAATATAAAACGTCAGGATTGGCACGTCCATAGTACAAAGTGTCCGTCGTTACACTGCCCAAGTAGACGAGATGTTGAATACGAGCTGGATTATATTCCGTAAGTTCCTTGAACTGCATCCATTTTATAGAGACTGGTCTAATTTGTGGAGCAAGGACGTGATAGCCAAGGATCTCATTTAGAAAAATACAGACGCTGTCACGAAGATACACAATTTCTTGTGGAACCCTCAGTTCGAAAACTACTGCATCTCGGAGGTACTCCACTGGAGGTAGTGGACGCTGGTAAGGAGCCACTGAATTTCGCAAGCTATTCAGCTGGGCACTCAGTTTACAACGATGGCAATCGTAGTCATGAGTATTTCGTTTGGTGTACGGGTTCAAGGTGAAGCTGCATGAACACATTTGAATTTGTCTTTCAAGTTCAAGACATTCCTCTCGAACTTTGTTCAGTTGTTCCCTTTTAAGTCGTATTCTCTCTTCACTTTCAGTTAGGATCCTAGATTTGAGTTGCTGCATTTCCAGATTGGATTGTGCAAACATTACAGGGAAACTGTACGAATTGCAGCTACTTTCATCAAGCCAATTGTTATGTGTGGCGTTGGAATTTCTTTGCATAAAATAGTTTTGTAGTTGTTCCATCATCACCATGTCGCATTTTTCTGGGATTAGTAAGGACTCGAACATTTCCGGTTGGATTCCAGTCTTGTATATCTTCAAGATGGGATGTTGTTCCACTGCAATTTCATCCAAAACTGCGACTAGTTTGAGAACGGTGACGGTCATCCTACTGAAATAGACAGGATCTGAGTAGGATCTGCCGTAAAGTGAAAACACGGTTTTTGTGTATGCGAGAAGCAAGTCGAATATTTGCTTGGGATTCTGTGTCTTCGACAGCCCATGTCTGACAAACCACTCGACTTGATATATATAAACGCTGTGATTATTCATGTGGAAGTCTTGATAAGCGACGGTTGAGAGACCAGTATTGAACCTGGTGAGGAGTGAAGTCAGGTTCTCACTTTGAGTTTGAACGACAGGAGAAATCATTGTCAAATTGTCAATCAAAGCTGTTTGGAAACTTTTTGGAATTCTTTCAGTGTTCAGATGACTTGTTAACATTGTCATCTTGTGGATGCAATCCTTGATCCACCCAGTTTTGTCGTGAGCGATGTTCGAAACTGGATTCAATGAATGGTTTGAAGGAAAAACGGTCTCCTCCTGCCACTCTTTCGTAACAATTGTGTGAATATCTTCAATTATGACTGCAACTTGCTTCAGCGTAGTTTCACGTTGGGATTGTAAATGGACCAGATTGCCAGCTAGTTCCATTTCTGATAGCTTCTTGGATCGTCTTGCCAATTTGACAAGTGTCTGTGCGATAATGTCCCAAGTTGCCCCAACCATTTGAGAGTAGTCGAGAGCCACAGACGCAAGAATTTGGAGAATAATGATTTTGTACATTAAACGACCATGACCACCACACTTGATCCTCATTTCCTCCTCTAGATTCATTTGCAGAAAGGCCTTCACAGATATCCACAATCCAGAACGACGGAAGGGAAGGGCACCCTGGTTCCGATTGATTTGATCATGCAGCTTTTTATGGATTTTGATAGAATCCCAGCCCCACTTTTTCTTAAGGTCGATGTAGTCGTTAGGGCACAGCATTTTCACTAGAAATTCCGATATGGTAAATGGTTCTCTTGGCTCCTCATGGTGGTGGCCGGCTATTTCAGCGGAATTGAAAGTCAAGTATTCCAACTGATTAGAAAAGCATTCTGAGAGGAGGAAGGATGACACTGAAACAAAGTCCACTGTTTCCGGATAAGTCACTTTCAGAGAACCAACCGTTCCAGTGATAATTTCGTTTGGTAGAGAAGAGCGATAAGTGATGACACGCATGTTATCTTCCTCCAGTTTTGTAAAATACATCGTACAATTTTGCATTCTCACGTAAAAGCAGGCACTTTCTCCTTCCTTTAGATTTTCCAGAATGGTCTTGACACTACTTCTTCCACCTTGGAAACCAGCCCAGATCTTCAAAGTATGAACAAGTTTTGTGAAATTGTGACGAAGAAGAGTCTCTCGAGAAAGCTCACATGCGTATTCCAAAACAGCCTGCTCAATGGTAACAAGATTGGGCTCTTGACTTTGTGGCTGGCGTTTTGGTAGAAATAAATGATTTACAAGGTCAACAGGTGTGACCTTGTGCTTCTCAAAGAAACGACTTCCAAGTCCAGAAGACATTTTAACCTGTGTAAAATGAACAATTTATGATTTTCTTGCTGATCGAATATTGAAAAAAAAATATAAAAATCTACTGGCTTATCAGTAATGAAAAATTACCCGTAATTTAGTTTTTTTTTTGAACTATTGATTTGCAAGTTCGTTCGTTTCACTTCAAATACTACAAAAATGGGCTAATTTAATTTTGTCGCAAAAGTCAGAGCTCAAGACGAACACAGGTTTACGCCCTACTGAGTTCATGGACAATGGCAAAATTCGCTGTGTGAATTTGGTTTGGACATAATATGATGAGTAGACTGTAGAGCTTGGTTGGTAGAAGGTGAAACGAATATCCGATAAGTAAAACGTTACGTTGAGATCAATGAAAAACGAAAGGACAAAGGAAGGGTGCTACATGTGTGAGTCGAGTAGTGAGAATGGAGGAGGAGTTGAAAAGTTGTAACATAACATGTTATATTTTATCCTTCAGTCACAATATAAGGCTGGATGACGAAAAATGTAATGATTAAGCAGACTCTTAATCTTGAAGCTATTTTAGGTTTCTGATGTCACCATTAAATCATTCTGCCGCACTAACGACACGATACTTTCAATGGATGTTTTAGGTATGGTCAGCCTGTAAAAATATGAATGGCTTGCTAAAAAAAAATAAGTGAAGTTTAAGAGAAAAATTTTGCTCATGAAAACGAACTAAACATCAGAATATTATGTATTGCATTTTTGTCGTTTTATGTTCATATCAGCATCGTGAAAAGAATTTACTGTCTCGACAATTCAGTACTCAACAAAAAAGTGTTGGCTTAAAAATAAATTCATTAATGGCATTTTTTTAAAATTTATAATTAAAGATGGTGTTTTAATGAGAAATTTTTAATGAAACTTCCAAATGTATCCCAAACGTTACAACAGTTACATACTTGTGTAAATTATCTCCTAAACTATGATTTATTCACAAAGTTTAGTATAATATATAATACAACCCAATTCATAAACACAGACATGTAGAAAATTTTAGGAAGGCCCAATAAACTGCGTAACCATAGTAACCAATTAAATGCAAGTCCATACAAACTTCTTTCACACCGTAAAAAATATTTTTATTCAAGTTAATTAATCGACTTTAAATTTTTCGTCGTTTTAATTCAAATAGTAATTTACCCAAGGACCCCCCTTAACCCTTTGCTCCTCTCCAAAATTATTTTTTCCGTTGATTATTAGAATTGTGCTGTTGCGCTTGCATTTGTACAGATACAGAACACCTTTTAGTAGAACTATTTATGAGTACACTTGAGTGCATCAAGTGCTTTAAAAAGTTTCAAACTTGTTGACATATCAAGAAGCACTTGGCTAAAAAGTATGAAAAGTAAACAGGATAAGTTGGGGTTTCTCCGTCCAGGAAACAGTTTAGATCGATAGACCAGTGAAGTGAAAATTATTTGATGAATGAAGGCAGAAAAAGAATGAAACTAGCGGCCACAAAAATTAGAAAGCTCACAAATGTAAAATACAGCTTTGTTGATGAGATGATGACAATATTTTTTATGAGAATGGTTTTTTATGGTTTCGTCCCAAGAACGCTATCCTTCGCCTCATATATTGTTGTTAAAATGATAAGGTGTGATAATAAAAAAAGAATTGGCTTTGCTGACTGGTCAATATGCAATTTTTACTATGAACTATGATCACAATGGAAGCCTTCCAAGTGACTGCTGGTCGAAGATAAATGTGAAATAAGTACATTCAACCTTTCCTTTGCATCTAAAAGTTTTATTAAGTTAGCCCAAACGAGATATAATGAAACAAACTTTCCAAGCTATAATTATCTCTAAATGTTAAAAAGTTGTAAAATTATGTAAAATAATAATTCATAATGATTCACTCATTGACCAATTGACAACTAACAAATTTTTAACTCCAACCTTGACTACAAATTATAAAATATTTCACTTTCACTTATCGCTCATCATCACTTTCTCCAAGATTATCAAAATATTTTACATTTATTTATGATTAGTTTACCTATTTTAAATGGAATTCATGTAGTAATTTTTAGTGTGGAGAACATTAACAATGATTCTTTGAATTTGCATTTATATCATAATTGAAGATGCAGTTATGTGCATTTAAATTTAAACTCTACACAATTCTCATATCTGTCGGGCGTTTGTTTCAACAGGTTTTTACCTCATTTAGCCTCCTTCGCAAGACCAACCATTCTTGCGTATTTATTCCCACGGGTGCAAGTGTACTCATCTGAGGAGCCAGATGAAACTTGGACATCCACAGAATTTTTCTTCTGTTTGTGAATTCTTGATCCTGCAACTCGTCCTCTCTTTGTCCTTTTGCTGTAAAACGAAAAGTATTAATAAAATAGTACTAACTAATTTTGTCTACAGAAACATCATTTTTCATTTGAATTGCTATTTATGTTGCAGAAAATATGGAAAAATATACCCCGGGGAGCGTTCACATCCATGGGAATCGTCTTTCCCTCTGGCACAATTGGCTGGCTTGGGAGACTCTTCGCCCATCTCATCATCATCATCATTCGAAACCAGGGCTTGACTGGGATCAGCAGGCAGTGGTGAAAGCGATGAGGCGTCACCACGAGACGCGTCACCATTCCCATCAACGATGACCCCTGGAAGAACTTGGACACTGCCAAAAAAAACATGACCATGATGCATAGCAATTTCAAATTTTATGCTAAATTGTATATCAAGTTTATAGAATAATTAAAAGTATATATAATTTCTCTACTTACTTTCCAGGCAGCATTTTCACATTTTCCACAGCATCCCCATCGTTAATTGGCTGACTGGGAGGAACCACGCCCCCTTCTTCATTTGTTGTTGTTATTGTTATTGCAGTAGTTTGTTCAGGTGGAGCCGCCGTAGCCGCCTTTGAACTTGGAAAGTTAACCAATTTCCATAAAGCCTCAATTTCTTTGTCGTTCCCTTCGGCATCTGTTTCAAAACTGATGTGTTGTAGTCCACATTCATTTCTCGCAACTTTCATTGCATAATAAAACAATTTCTTGTATTCCTCCTCATCCCACTGGCCTGTTCTCTGTTCCATTAACTTGACGAATTCTTCTAGGTCGCAATGACTTTGTTTCGTAACTAGCTCCCTAGCTTCCTTCCTTCCCAGTTGTTCACTTAGCTTGCTAATTGTTGCATCCTGCTCCGCAATCCTTTGCATGGCCGCAGTTAGTTGTAAATTCAATCGATCAATTTCCCTTGTCGCCAAGTCGTCCGGGGAAATTGTAATTACAATGGCGGAAGTTGAAGGAACAGAAGTTGAAATTGTGAATGAGCCATTTTGGGACGGCAACGCTTCAAACCCATTTCCATTCCCTGCATTCAAAGTCATCTCTGACGAGGGCTGCTGTTCAACACGTGTCGCCATCGCCTCCTCGTGTATGACCTCTGGAACTTCTTCCGAAACAGTCTCCATGGTTTTATTGGATCTCTGTAAAAAAGGATCGATAACCAATTTTTTTACTGTTTTCTCAACTTAATAGAAATATCAGTTTAGAAAAAAATATACTAGTTTTCTTACCAAGTTCATTTTTTCCCTGTTAATTTTGGTTGTGCAATGTTAAACTCATTCGTCCTATAAAATAACCTTACAGCAATTTGAATTTATCTTTTGAAATTCAATTTTTAATTCAGCCTGATTTTTTTTGTCACTACGACATAATTACTAAATATTTTAATTCACGCTTGATCTCACTTTCTAAACTAATCCATACAAATCCAATATATTAGTCTATTGTGTCTCACTGACTGATAAATATATTTTTTAATACTGGTTTTTAAGTTATGAATATGCCAGTTAAAGATTCCACTAATCAATTAGATTTCAAATAAATCTTTCCTTTCCTCAAATTATGTATTCCTTTTTTGCTCGCTCCGGCTCTCTGACTTTGGCTTCTTTTTTTAGTTCAAGAAATGTGGAAAGGGTTAGCTTCCCTGTGTGTCTTGTCTTGCATATATTTAGCATATTCACACATACTATAATGTATCTGAATGAATCATCAAAGTATAACATGACCATGTACTCCCGATTTTTTTAAAAGCTTTTAGCATCTCTTCATATGTCACAAATCTTGAACAATTATATGCACAACATTTTTGCAGTTGAAAAGGTAGCTTGGTAGTATTTAAGGTTATACCGCTACGCTATTTCTCGGCTGCGGTTGGTCCGTAGTTTTTAGAGATTTTTGTATAATATGCTGTTAATGTAAAAGAGTGAAGGGAAGCATGGTTATCAAGCACTGAATGGTTATGGTTAAAATAAAAGCGGGAGGAGAAGGACAATAACTATGGTACTAACTAGTAAAAGTGGGGGACGTTAAATACACATATAATTGGTAGAAAAGCAAGCAATACTGAAGTGAAAAAGAGTGACAGACAAGAAAAGGGTAAAAAAAGTAACAAAAAAATATCTATCACTTTTTTTGGAGCCAACTGTGGAGTTGAGGTGAAGAAAAGGCTTTACTTTTCCAAGCCATTTATTTGTATGGTGCTGTTGTGATGAAGCTTTTTCTTGTTTTTGCTATTGCAACTCGTGCAAAAGTGCAATATAAGCAGATATTGTGCACCGAGCAAGAATGCATGCATGAATATTTAGTTTTTTATGTATGGCTGCAAAACTGGAATAAAAAACGAATGTATGATAATTTTTACTTATGTATGTTTATCCGGTTAAACCTATATACTAAATATAATCGCAGTTTCATATAAGTCATCCGCTATTGCTAATACGCTTTTGAAAATTGAAAAGAAAATGAAAAAGTGCTCATGTTGCGGAAAAGCTTATCAGGCCAACAACGCCGCATTGGAACTGTAACATGAATTTAACCATGACATTTAAAAATGACATGTCACGCGAAAAGCTTCTTCGAAGAACAAAGCAAGTAAATTCAGCAAATTTGAAGGTCTCACATTGCCCCACCACACTTGGATGATACAAAACACCTTTCCGCAGAACTATACAAGAAAAAAAGAGATATTTTTTCCCCAAAAACTATATTTTTTTTACTTGTTCATGTTACATATATGTAGCTGAACCCAAAATAAAAACTGAACTCTCTTTCCTCCTTTTTTGTCGTGATGATTTGATATTTGATGTGATGATATGATATGAATATTGATACAAACTTAAACCTTTGTTCATTTTGTCATTTTACACACATTTTTAGTAAATCAACTTAAATGAATGATAGTGGTGCGAAAAGCATGTGTGGAAATGAGCAAAAAACGATATATTTTGGGACGGACGTCACAGATGAGAACCATGACTTTTGGGGGTACACTTTTGAGTGCATCAAGTGCTTTAAAAAGTTTCAAACTTTTTACATTCTCAAGAAGCAAACAAACATGACGTAGCTAAAAAAGCATGACAAGTTGGAGTACACAGGACAGGACAAGTTAGGTGTTATCTGTGCGGGAAACAGTTTACATCAATGAACTTGTGACACAGTCACTTTGTTACACAGAGGATGAGGGGAAAGGAGGTGGCAAACATTACTTAGCTTAGAAAATGCATACTATCATTTCATAAAGCTGAGTAGTAGTTGCTATTGCTACCTTGACAGATTCTAACTTGGATAGAAAAACGCAGTGTATAGCCAGTCAACTTGTTCTCGTGAAAAAATGATCCATTCCATTCCAACTTGTATTTTTTGCACTTGAAAGTGTAAGTGACGACCACGAGTCTGAGTCGCAGTAGTTAGTATATAATATGGTTCATATATCTTATTCATACTTCTTACTTCGTAAAAAGAAATTTGTTTAGATCTTGTTTTGTAACAAGATTAATAAATAAGATCAAAATTACTTTTTTTCTCATGATGCCCCCAAAACATTTATAATCTTGCCAACAAGCCCAATAAGCTCATATGCCCCTAAAGCTAGTAAAAGTACATATAATATGCCAAATTTTTGCTAACATTATATACTAACAATATTATGAGAATGGTTTTCATAGTTTTGTCCCAAGAATGATATCCTTCGCCTGTTTTAGTTCGTTGAAATTATTAATTAGGTGTGGTGTGAGAATAACAATGAGTTAGCTTTGTTGATTGCATAATATTTTTACTCGTCGAAATTTTATTTTTAACTATGATTATAATGCAAGTGATTTTTTGGTTCCAAGAGAAATGTGAAAAATGTACATTCAATTTGGCTTTTTTAGTGAAGACGGCGGCGAGATGAAAGGAACTGATACGAACAGAGATATCGACGGTTCATATTCGAAAGGTCGTAAGTCCAGTGGAATAAAAAATTCGGAATGTCCTAAGTACATGGTAGGTTTATTTCGTAAAAGCCTCAAGTCCTCACCAATTTCAAGTACGGATTGCCTTAAGTCCAAATTATCAAGTTACGAAACACATATACGTAAAGATTTCAAGTAAATTGTAACAGAATTCCGAATAAAAGTAAGCGTAAAAATAAAAATAGTAGGTAGATGTATTCGGAAAAAAATTACTGTAAATAGATACAACAACTAATTACCAACTTAAATATGATTTTTGGATGATAACAAAATTACTGTCTGGTAAAAAACTAATATTTTTCACAAATAGTTTTTTAAAGTCGACTTTTTTGTTTTTGTTATCTTTTTTGTAATTGATGCTCCGGAGAAGCATGTAGTACAATGCTGGTATCAAAATGAAGGAAATTTAATGGTCTTTTAAACGATGCGGTAGTCGTATATTGCCCGTGAAATGGAGATACGCCCTTCCAAAGATTTATTTAGCGAGTACTTACGGCATTCCGAAAAAAAATCGCAGCGAGTACTTATGCCCTTCCGAAAAAAATATTTCATTGGACATGAGGCCTTCTGAATATTAACCGTCGATATGTATATAGACGGGTTGGTGGAAAATGTCAGAATGCCCTCTAGTATTTGTTCCTCTTGTCGAAAAATACTAGTCGAAAAGAATCTTGCCGAATGAAAAAAATAGTAGAAAGCAACTAGTCGAATAGCT
>JAQFZG010002041.1:0-18202 GCA_034695465.1 Entomobrya nicoleti
CGCAGTAGTCGCGTCGTCGACAAATCCATAGACTTGTAAGTTTGTGTTTTGAAGTTCCTGAAGCTGACGAAGAAACGGGTCAAAGATCAGAATGAAGGAAATCGGACCGTTCAGGGAGCCCTGAATCAGGCCACGTGTCATAGGTAGAAATCTCGACATGGTTTTCCCAGCTCTTATGCAGTTTGATCTATTTCTGAGGAAACTAACTAGCCAATTGATGATGTTTCCATTTACTCCGATTTCAATTAATCGTTCTATTATGATAAAGTGGTCCACCATGTCAAATGCCTTTTGACAGTCGAGTAAAGTGAGCACAGCAGGAGTAGACTTTTTGTCTAATGATTTGAGGACAAAGTCGATAAGCTTAATTAGGTAATGGTTAGTTGAACGTTGTGGTAAAACTCCGAACTGGTAAGGTGATATAATTGGTGCAATGCACTTCAATAATTGAATATGTATAAAATATTCCGCTAGTTTTGCAATATTGCTGGTGACAGCAATAGGGCGAAGGTCATTTAATGACCTTATGGGAGAGACTTTCGGTACAACAGCAATGAAGCCCTGCCTCCAAGAATCCGGGACACAACCGGATTCATATGATGAGTTGATTAGGTGGCTTATTATATAGCATAGTTCGAGCGAAAACTCGCGCAAAATAGCTGATGGGATCGATTGGGGGGAGGTACTTTTATTCGGGCTCAGTTTTTTAAGGCGCACGTGTACATCCTCCATGGATACTTTGAGAGGAAATTGGGAGGAAGGTAGAAAGCAAGGTAGACTCCGTCGGTTTAACGGCTTATCAGAAGTGGTGATAGTTGAAAAATGTTCCATTACTCTGTCAGCAATGTCTGAGTCACTTAGTTCACCAAACCCTTCAATTAATTTTAGTGAATCAAGAACTGATTTAGGTGAACATTTGAGTACACTTTTCACACATTTATACCAGCCTTGACTACCAACTTTCCCAATCTTATCGGACATATTGTTACGAAACTGCTGCTTGGCAGTTTTAATTAACCATCGAAGTTTTTGATCTTCTTTTTTCCACTGGACGTCTCTTCGGGCAAACAGCTTTCGTTTCCGTCTTAATGATTGTGGAATATCAGGTGAGATCCACGGCTTATCGTTATTATAAACGATCTTCTCCTTCATGGGGAATGATCTATTTATGTAGTTGTGCATGATGTTATGCAGTAGAATATCTTTGGAGTTTGCTCAGGATGCATTGAGTACATCTTCCCATGTTTCGGAGGCAAGTAATGATCGCAGGTGGTCAAATCCGGAGGAGGTGAGGGGGCGTTGCAGAAGAGTAGTTTTCTTCTTTGTTGCTACTTTGACTTCATCAAAGGGTTTCATACGAATGGATATATGGTGGCTTTTACCAAGCGGAGGAAGACATTCGGGTTTATGGTAAAATTTGTGCATATCCGTCATGATGAGGTCGAGGGTGGCAGACTCAACTAGCCCGTTTATGAAAGTGGGGAAGTTGACAATTTGTTTCAACTTATACGTATTGCACAGGTTGTTATGATTCCATCTGTTGTAGTCCCCGAGTAAGATTATGCCTGAATTGGGATATGACTTTTTGATGATGTCAATTGATTGACATAGGAAATCAAAGAGTTGTCTTCACACCTCAGGTTTCCACCCAGCAGGTAGATAAACGTTTCCTACAATTAAGCCACTAACGCAACGTGGTAACCGTTTTGGTCTGATGTACGCCCAGATGCAGTCAAAGAAATCAGGTGACGAAGGTGTGATTTTCAATTGAAAAGCACTGATTGATTCGCGCACATAAATGGCAACGCCACCACCAACTCTTCCAGTTCTCGGCGAAGAAAAACAAGTAAATCCATTTAGATTTATATTGGAATTTTTGTTTTCCCAGGTTTCACTGATTGTGACAATTGAAACTTTCAAATCATCACAAATCAGTGTCAACTCATCTAGTTTGTTGTTTAGTGATGTAGCATTGGTCAGGTACACAGATGGAAATGCATACCTCTCCATGCTAAAAGAAGAGATGGGTGTATTTTTCTTCTTATTCCCAGCTGCTTTACCTCTCCGGCGAAAAATACCAAGACTTTTCAGTGTCACAATCACTGAATAGGGAGGTAGAGAGTGGGTTTTGCAAGCCCATAATGTAGCACGTTGGATGGAGGGCATTTTGTCAAAATTTCAAAAATATTGGAGTCAAAATAAATAAATGCAAGTGAAATAAAATAATAATTTGGAGAGCAAGAAGAAGGAAAGGACCGGCTGCCGAAGCGCCTGAATAGAGAATCCGACAGATAGGGTTACTTATTTGTGATGACATTATAAGGAAGACTTCGACAATGCTGCTTTTAAGCTAACTTCCCTAAAAATTTGATAAAACTTAAATCCAAACCACAGTTTATGTGACATTACTTAAGAACCCAGGTGCATAATCTTATATCATTTATTGAATTAGAATTTTAAAGGTTTTATTTTTATACTTAAGTACTTTTTCTACATATATTACAAGCTATGCTAGTTAAAATCTATTATTTCGCTTTCAGTGTAATCCTAGAGTAATGATGAAAACGCTGAAAACTTTTATGCAACATGTGCTATTCACCTATTTGAATATAGCATTGTTTAAATTGACTCAAAATCTTATAAATTAACAATATGGCTTACATATATTTAAATATTCATCTATTCATCTATGGTGCAAATATATGCATAATTGTGTCTATTTACATTTAATTACTGCTATTTATAACATTAGAAGACTAACAACTTGATTGATATTAAAGTTAAGTAACATCAATGCAGTTTGTTCTTCGTAGAAATTCACAGATCCTGTGTAAATTTTCAATACTGGCCATGACCTAATATATCGACTTTGTAGCCTAACATTTTTGCTTAGAGTTATTGGTCCAGCTTTGTAACTTTTAACTTTGTCAAGTACCTGCTTTGATGCCTTGAAAACGCCCGTTTTAAATGTTCCATCATTCACAATTATTATTACAACTGTGTTAAATGCCAAGCCTGAATACAAGAACAGTTGTGGTAAAATTAGTTGTTGGTACATTGCAATTACAGAATAGAAGCTAATAATGAAAACCAAAGCTGTCAGTGTTATAACAGCCAGTGTTAGAGGTCCTTGGTGGATACGATTGTATCTGTAGGTTAACAGTTGAATTTCCTTAAACATTCTAACACTCTTATCAAAGTTATCTTTGCAGTTGCGCAAATACAGTTTGAAGAACAAGTTAATATAGTTTATCAAACTGTAGCAATGAATGGATGTAAATATGCAACATTCTAAAGTCCAGTGTGCATACGTGTGTATAATTACCCATGCACAGAAACAGGGAGATCCTATCCGTAAAATTGTTGCAATGGTATGGAAAACTTGGTTTTCATAATAGCTGGCATTTGAGCAAGTTGGGAACCACATGTAGCCGAGATTGGAAAGATCGCAAGGAACAAACAATAAATACAGTAGTAAGGCAGATATCATGGAAATGGGAGTTCGGAATCCAAGTTCTGCAACAGATTGTGCTGATTTGTCAAATGAAAGGTTTGTGTTTGGGAGCAACTTATTTTGACCTGCAAAAGAATAAGTAATTAGAATTAAAGGTATATTCTAATTTGGACAACCGTCCAAATATATATTTTTATTGGTTTTAAAATTTTAAGTTTTTTAACCATTATATCTTGTTTCAATTGAGACAAAATTATTGAAGAGATTGACAATTTCGCGCCGATATTTAAAATGAAAAATGAGAACAACGAAATGAAAGGTAATAGATCCGTTGACGAGTAATGCTAATATTATTTGGGGTGCTTGGAAGGAACTAGCTTTGTACACAATTTGGACCCATTGGCATAAGCAAAATATAAAACAAATTATTGCTTTCAAAATATATCTCCTTTCGGTTTCTTTTGAAACAGATAAACGAATAGGATTTGTTCCTGAAACTTTAAAAAGTGGTGTGGCAATATAGGGATGTACCTTAAAATTTAGTACAATTAGTCGTGAAATATTTTGGAATAAAAGCATTGTGCTTAAATGGATGTTTCTGAAACGTTCTCTAAAATCGTAGTCTGTAAAACAAGTCAAAATAGATGCTCCGGAAAGACTTTCAGTTTAACTTCTGAGTTGGCGAAACGAAACTCAAAGTTAAAGAGGTCGAATATATTGAGCTTTAGCAATTTAAGTAAGCTCTAATAACCGTGCTTAATAAGTAACTTAATATCCGCACGAGCCACTTAACAACTGGATTACTTTCTTCAGACAATTTAAAGCTTTATTTAAAATTGGCGAAATGGTTTTAAGCATGTAATGCTTTTAAGACAAAGAAGCTTTTCAGCAAAACCGTATTAAATTTTTTAAGACTAATTATATTTCATAAAGTCATATAATTCTGTATTATCCAACCATACTGAGTCAAGTTAGGCTCGTTGTATAATCCAATAAAACGAAAGGTCTGAAATCTTAGGCCAAATTCAAAAATCAATCCATATTTGAATAGTACCATGACGCTAGTACCTGATAAATTTAAACATTTCCACTCTTCATGTTCTGTGATATAAGTATAATATTAGATAGGATAACCAAATGAAAGTGCACATATATTTGCTATGCATATCTTATTTTACGTAAAGAACACGAGCGCTTATTTTAAAAATAGAATGAAATAGCAAAATATTCTGTCATATAAAAAAATCCATTGTAGTTCACTTTAAGCCAATTAAAGTAAAGGAAATTGGAAGAATATTCACACATTTGAAACTAACCACGGGGCATAATTTTTTAGTTGTCTTTTCACTTTGTGAGAAACTGTTAGCAATTTTATTGAATTAATAAACTTTCTCTGGAAAGTGATTTAATTTTTAATTTGTAAATTGACTCTAGCGAACAACTTAGGTAAGGAGAGTGTTATGGCCTAATGGAGTAGACATTAAAAACATATTTTACCACTTAACTTTGAACTTTAACTCGTAAATCGTATTACGTAAGTTAGAAAACATCAAATATATTTTCTTAGTTTTGTCTCTTACGTAAATCCCATACTCAATACGTGCTTTATTTTATTGGATACTTATACGATTGCTATTATAAGCACAGAACTGTTAATACTTCAACTAATCATCAAATCGATTTTTTTGAAAAACATTCGATTCGTATTTTCGAATAAGAACGTCATCAACGACAAACAAAGTCCACAACCAAATAAGCAGAAAATAACTAATATATTTCCGTTCATAGTTGGTGCTTCCACTATTTTATTTCCACGTTTGTCTAGAATATAGTTATCCATCCGTCTTAGTTTTACCATCCAACTCCAAATACCCGATTCCCTAAAATAATACTTTAATCTTTTTATTAAGTAAGTTGGTATGAGTCCACTCACATAAAACCCAATTTGACTATAAGATAGAAAATCTTTTCCAACGAAAACTGCATTTCCTTTCCCCACCACCTGTGGTGCAATATACCTAGCTAAAATGTCACACTCGTGTTCACGCAACACAAAAGCGATATCATCACATTTTTCCAAGGCATTCCTAATTGAAGTATCCTCATTCTCAATATGCCTTTTAGAATAAACTGGAATGCTCGAATTTAGTACCATTTCACTAAACATCTGTAATGACCCTGGAAACAACTTTGTTCGATTTTGAACAATATTATTTATATCTGTTGGGCTATCACGAAGCGCATCAATTTCTGAATTTACCGAATAACAAGCTTTTTTCGTAGCGAACATCTGGTTTCCTATATTTGGACAACTTTCAGATATTCTAGAATAGAGCGTGTAGCCTTTATACCTACTATATATTCGTGTATATGGCAACTGATTAAAATAGTTAAAAGGTTCGATAAGTCTGGGAGCTACCATATTGTACACATTTGTATTTTTGTATGCATTACTTAAAACTACGCCCGCCATTAGTAAAAATGTTGAGGCAACTAGAGGACCATCTGTTTTTAACAAATTGATTGTACTTGATTGCTTCTCTAGAAAAATACTTAAGAAATCCAGAAATCTAATTATTAGGTCAACTAATGAATTTGACAAGGATATAAACTCTATTTGAATGACTACTACAACACTGACGAGAACTATTAGCGACCAAGTCCAACAATCAAAGACCGAAAACAACTCTTGAAATAAAAGTCTTTTAACTTTAAGTCTTCCGCAACTTATAAATCGTAAAGAATGTGATGTATCAATTAACCCATTTTGCGACATTCTAGATCCCGGGAAACCGTCCTTTCTGTAAAAGCCCACAGTTAGGAAAATTTCATCAGTTATTTCACTATTTTGAAAGTCCGTTTTGCCATTACTGCACATTATTACATGTTTTAAACCATTTTCAAAAGTATACGTGTAGTTTTTCACCATTGAAAGCCACATTGCAATAAAGTTTTGCGCCAAGGAGTAAAAATTTCCCACAAATGAAATTCGTGGACTAATTTGAGCTGCTTGACAATTTTCAAGTATGTATGCAAAGCTAGAAGTAGAACTTGCAAGATTGAAACTATCATCTTTCATTTTCAAGAATGACATTTGTTTCTTCTGCAAATCCGAATGTATATCCAATAGGTTTACTAACTTTAAACTCGACCAATTTTTTAATTCAAAAAGTATTTCCTTGAATACGTTTTCTGTGTTCATGTTCCAGAAAGGGCCTATATTAAGCTGATAAATGTGTCTAATGAAAAGTTTATTGGATCCTTTAGGCTTAGTAATTTTGGCCTTCATGATAACCAGATAAAATACTCCATTTATTGCAGACGTTCTCTCATTGTCTTTATATTGGTTTACCCAAGAGTTCAAAAATGTTTTAAGTGTTGACCTGATCTCAAGAGATTTATCACCAGCAAATATATAAACCTTGGGAACTGTACTCGGATATGCTTCATACTGGTCCAGTTTACTTCCTCGATTTTCTTCAGGATATCTTTTATTTCGCCACAAGTTAGCCAAATATTCTCGTTTCGAATCCACTTCTATGAAATTTAAGTTTGGATTTATGTGCACTTCAACAATGCAGTTCCAAGGCTTTACATTGTTTGAAATGGTATTGCTCCACATTCTAGTACAATATCCATCAGTTAAATAGTTATCAAAATAGTTTGATGTGATGCAAAACTTTTGAAGAGAAACAGTGATGTTAGGACGCAGTCCATATTCAACGGGAACCCAAAGATTGCTTTTAAATTTAACTTGTCCTAGTGTATCGTAGTATGTTATATTTGATGGTAAAACGTTTCTTAAAAATATTGGATGTTCAACAAATTCAAGTTCTTGTTTTTCGTAAGTAGATACGTGTATCAAACAGGTTTCTTTTAAGAATGGTTCAAGTATATTAAATAGACTGTATGGACAACTTTCGTACGATGAAATATCTGAATGACATTTTGGGGGTTTTCTTGACTTTGCTTTATCAACGTTAATTAGGATTTTTTCTGTAACACATAAACCAAGAATAGTGAAAATTAATACAAATGCTAACATAGTTTCAGAGTTAGTTTGGAACCAAGTTGACATACTTATATAAAAATTAACTGACCGACAGCTTCATTTTAGATCTAACCAGTTTTATTATTTTCTTAAAATGATGTAAACTTGTAAGCCAGAAAATCGTAAAATGAATATGTTCATCTTGTTTCATCGAAAAAGTCGACGAATAGCTTTAGCTGCCAAAAGCTTGTGCTTAAATAAATTAACAACCTTTAAAACAACAAGAATATTTCTCAAGAGAACATTTATTATTACTCAAATGTTTTATCAATACTTTTTCAGTTGAAACACAAATAATAAATTATTGTCGTTTTAAAACTTTGGAACACTTAACTTGTTTACCAAGTGATGAAATATTTACTCAATGTTTTAGCATGGCCAATATGTGGACAAGTTAAAAACGCCGTGTGTCAAAAGCTATTACACGAATTATAAGGTATTGGAAAAAGAGTTTAATTTGCAAATGATTTCATTCAAGCCGCTCATTTTTATTTGGCTTGTATGCTTTATATGTTAACGAAGAACTACATAAATGTAAACCTTTGGTAATATACAAATAATTTAGATAAATGACTATAATGCATATTTCTAAGCAACTTCATATAATGTTTTACTGCGAAACTATAAAATCGTCGACATATTTATATGATCTTGTATTTATTATACCTTATTTTATTATGATTTCGTAATTTTTTTATTATACTGTGCCGAATCCCTATGACAAAAATATCTAATCAATGTAATATAATGACTTGTGTCTAAATAATCAATAAAACTGGTATAAATTTTACCTGTGGTTTAAACCAAATCGTCGTATAACTATGTAACTCAAAACGTAAGGATTGTCTTGTCCGGTTAGCAAATACACTTTGGGAGAAAAAATATAATGTAGCGGGTTAACGTTTGTTCCTTGAAAGTTTCTTACTACAATGAGACAGCTTGGCACAGATAACGTTTTTAACATTCACTTTGAACCCAGATTTAGTTCGAGTGATGGTTTTTCAGATTTTTGAGATGGTGGCATGTTTAGATGCAATTTTATACTCCTCCAGTCTAAAAATACCATTGAAAGTTTGTCGCAATAGTTTATTAGTATAGACATGTTATTACAACATTCAATTTTTGAACTCAATTATGCTACCGATTTACAGAATTGCTGTCCTAAACTAATATAAAATCCGCTTCAGCACACATTTCAACTACCTTGTCAACCACTCTATAAAATATTACTTGTGCTGTTACCATACTTCCCTTGTTTTCTTTTGGAACTCGACCAGTGAAATAAATGGTTTGTTCCATACCACCATGAACCTTACTATTTTCCAGTGGATGCTCTTCCGCAACAATTGGCTCGCTGCCATTTACAAAAGCCAGAATTCTTATACCAAGCTGTTCTACATTTTGGCTGGGAACGAAAGTAAACTACTTAATATACGTTTCTCCATCTGCGGGAAATTCACAGGGGGAGTCCGTCGTTTTACATTGTTCTTGACGCCATCGGATAAATTGTCCCTCACCACCTTAGAAATTGTAAAGCAAATATGTTATTTAAAATTTATTTAGTAGTAATTTTTATTTGAATATTTTGTTGATTACCGCATGACCGAGCTCCATACACATTTCCATTGGTTGCTTTATTACCACCTGGACGCACTTTAGAAAGACTGTCAATTTCTACAAGATCACTTGCCCCTAAAACCACAGC
Organism: Entomobrya nicoleti; assembly: GCA_034695465.1. Lineage (NCBI taxonomy): Eukaryota > Metazoa > Arthropoda > Collembola > Entomobryomorpha > Entomobryidae > Entomobrya > Entomobrya nicoleti. Next base: position 9,211 of record JAQFZG010002041.1, read on the forward strand.
CGCTACAAAGAACGTTATAATCGAAGAAAACATTTTGGCAGTAATACGTATGTTGGGTTAGGGCAGCTCAATTGATCTTGCACCAATGTAGTTTAGTTTTTAGAACAATATTGCGGGAAAAAAATCCGATTTTATAGATACCATATATGTGAGTAGGTACACAAAAATATGAGTAAACCAATCGAAAAATTGTATCAAATGAATAACTGTGCAAATTATCATCTATTTGGCCAACAATATTTGTAAGTATGACATGATTAATTCTTATTGCAAATATCATCATTGTCCACGTTCGTTAATTGCCTTGAAAACCAGGTGTGATCTACAATAGTCCTGTTACTTCTGTTATATAATTAACGGTGTAGGTTATTACACAACTTTGAATACAACTGCTACAAAAGGAATATTCATAAGATTATGTATAAAAGCAGTAATGATTTTCCGGCTTGACAAATGGTCAATGGTATTTGTATGCAACGTATGCTGCTTATATCTTTAAGTAGCATACGTTGCATACCAATACCATTGAATATCTATCTATCTGTATCTAAATATCCATTTTGAATTTCCACATGCAAAATAAAGTACAGAAGTAGGAAGTTATCATACATCATGCTTTTATAATCTTTTAATTTGAATTTTACCTAACAATTTAATAAAGAAAACATCTTATAATTCTAATAGCCAGCTAAATTATATTTTTATATATCATTTTGTTGTAGGTGTTTTTCTTTTCGTAAATTGCATATTTTTCCCATCAAATAAAATTTATATTAAGCTTGAAATAGCAAAGAATTACTGTGCAAATGCGTTCTAGACGTACAAATTTTTCTTTTAGAGTTTCAGTTTGACACAAATAAATCGGATCAGCAAATCGGAAGCTTTGCATAAATTATGTAATCCACTTGATTTTATTTAGTTCGTCTGTGGAGGAATAGTTTAATTGTTTTTACTGACATTTCTATTTGGTTCTGGAAAGCTTGATACGTATTAATGTTATAGGACTGCAATTATCGCACACAAGCTCATCGCGAGATTATTAAGCGAATGTGATCAAAATAAACCCGCTGTAAGAGCGATCATAACGACGTAGCTGAAACAATGCGATTCATAACGACACTAGTGATGATCACTAAATGCCATTGTTGCTGCTAATGAAAAGCGCTTTCGAATGATGTCACATGGCCTGTGTGATATTGTAACATTTGACCCAGATTTTTGACCCCACAAGGTCAGTGTGACCCAAAGTGACACTTGATTTGTGATCTACTCGACGAGAGCTATCGATTACGCTGTTCAAACGTACACTTTGACCAAGTTGAAAATTTTCGACTTAGACCTTTGACCTTGGGGTTTGACGCAGGAGGCTGAAAATCAATAGCGTTCTTGCCTTGGACCATAGTGACCTAGATGCCAAATTTGAGCGAAATTGGTAATCGCGTTCTTGAGTTATCATGGTGACAGACGGACCGACAGACACACAAACGCGTTAAAATCTCCGCTGAGCTTCGCTTTCGACTACGTAATAACTAATAAATACGGATTTTTACAGTGTTTGGCATGATATTGTGATCTTGCATATTTAAAGACGAAAATATGTCAAATGGATGCACTTAAGAATATATTGGACTTTGTACTCTAAATCAATTTTAACCAATACAATACTGCCAACACAACAAGCAAAATGTTTACTTGAAAAAATGCGAGTTAAATGGATGCGTCAATAATTAATAAAAAGAACCAGCTGTAAGGCTCGCAGTTAACATTTATTTTAGCTTTTAATTAATTTCGGAATCGTGATCACATGTTTTTATCAGTTTATTTTCAAACAAACAATAATATTAACCTAAAGATGTTCGAACAATATATCAGCACGCAAAACTATAAAAATGCTGATATAAAATATAGTTTAAACAATACGACATAAATGTTTAAATAATCAATTGAATCAGTTGAATCAGTTTTACCAAACACAGTAAAAACTCAATAAAAATCTAAGCAACACAAGTCATATTTCATAAATAATTTCATCGATAAATACAGTTTTGAGCACAATGTAAAATATCGGTTTATAAATGCCTTTTAATTTGGTTAACTTTACGACACCGTCTGAAGAAGTTCAAAAGTTTGTAATATACATAAGTTTACTACCAAATAAGAGATACCGAAAAAAATTACAATGAAAAAGTTTTGAATATAAGCTAGGATTATTTACACAAATTTTTTACAATATAACATGGTTATTTGACGCTCGCTTAGTTCAGTGTTCTTGGAAAAATTATTGAAAAACTTTGTGTTAATACTTATTTTACAAACTATTTCATATTAGTTCACTTCAAATATACACAAAAATATAGTAAACTTCATACACGTATACAGTATAAGTACCTTTGCCAAACGACTTTGGTAATTTGCATAAAATATAAATTACATCACCAAATTTTTTAGTGCAGTTCATTATTTATTGTGGTCGTTAGAATTCCTTGAAGATATTATAAGTAAAATATAGTTTACCCAAGTGTTAGTTAAATAGTGAGGCCATCAAACAAAATTAATTCGACAAACACCAATCAGATAATTAAAAAAACCTTGCCATTTATCTTCAAATTATCATTAACCTTTCAAACATAAGAAGAAATGAAGCAACTGGATGAAGGATAATCGGAAGAAATATCAGTAGGTTTGCATTGGCGTGGGCAGAACTACTCGTCAAGTTGTATCTTTCCAACTGCAAGAATTCAAAAAAAAATGGTCAGGATTTTATTTCTAAAAACACATGCATATTGCAAGAATCACAAGTTCTTCATTATTTAAATTTAACAAATGATTCAAAAGTTTCTTACACATTCCGGAATTGGCTGTACTTTTGAAATGAACAGCGTCGTTACCCCATATTCGGCCTTAATCAAACCGGTAGTGGAATATGCCAAAATTGTTCTTTGGTCATATACACCTACAAACTGCATTCCAGCGTCCATAAACTTTCGTACTTCATTAGCAGTCATATTCCTTGTTCCAAGTCGGCCACTAATTTTCACCAGTGCTCGATATTTAATACGACTATTCTTCGCCATATTAACGTAAGCATGTACAACTTGTTTAGAACAAGGTGGAAGATTTAATACTTGTGAAACACTAACTGATTTGGTACTCTCCAGAATAGTAACACATTTCCTCGACCTATTGATAGTACTTTCGTTTTCATATGCTTTCTTCAATCCCTCCTTTACAATGGCTTCATGAGACTTGAATGATGAAGTGGAATGTTCATATTTGATGCCTCCAGAAATTGAACCACCTAAATTAACTCCCAATTTCTTTAATGGCCCTTTTGATGACGCAGAAATGCTTGCCTGTAATGACATGTTTAGAGAGTCTGATTCGGATTCGTTTGTTTTCATCCTATGTTCCACCTCAAATGAATTTTCAACGTTGACCTTTTGCATTTTATTTAAACTTGTTCCAATATCCACGCTAAAAGACTCTTTGATAGTTTCGGATGCTGAAAACGTCTGGGATGATTGCATGGGCCCGTCATTCCAGAAAATATTTCTGGGAGCCTCCATTTCGTCAGTTTGTTCGGTGTACTTTTGTTCAATGATTTCAAATTTTGTAATGGTGGAGTATAGACTGATGCAGTTTGTTTTAAAATAAGTTGATTCATGGTCAGGTTCAAAAGATTGGATTTTGTGCATTTCGTTGGTATTCCTATCTATTTTGACGAAAGCACCCAATGCGATTGAATACGAAGATTGACCTGCTGGAATCCAAAGTGGTGCAAATGTACGTGACGTACAGTCCTGTTCAAAATACGCCACCATGGAAGTGGCATTATTGTTTATGGACCAACGCTCCAGGTTGCGTATATATTTTGGAATGTTTTGGCAGGTGCACATATGCTCGTATGTCTCCAAAATTTTGGATTTCCCCGGTGCGTTTAAATTTATGTGAAACTCGGTGATGTCCACTTTTAGTCCTTCATTTTCTCTGAGGGTGGTGCACGATTTAAATGATTTTGTTTTCCAAGTCCAGTCTGGAAATGTGTTGTAAAGTAATGACAGTGTTTTGAGCCCAGTTACTGTTGATTCCCATTGAGTTTCCAATTTAACGGATCCTGGTGATAGAATCACAGTGCTACGGCCCACACAGTTGGTTTCCGAGAACAATATGACGCACTCACTTGTTCTGATAGACCGTATTTCACTGACCATCTGATGCTTTCCATTTATTTTCAAAATGTTGCTGCAATTATTAGTAATTTTGCTCGCCAAAAGGAAATCTGAAATGGAAAAAATGCAGGTTTTATTATTCACTGTTTATTCGAAAAAATTTGACTATTTTTCATTTAAGTTCATACCTTGAAAATACGGCAAAGCAAACAATTCGATTTGATGGGTATTTTGAGGCAATGCGATTTTGCTGTCATTTGAACCAGTAATCGGTTTAGTCACAATACTGTCGGTTTCCAACATCTCAAGTGCCATGATTGCTACATTGGGATTCTTAGAGCAGCTGGTTTTAAACATTTTTGAATTTGGATTTGGACCAAATGAACGTATTGTAAATCGATGAAGTTCAAACTTGTCAAATAAGTTATTGGGATGTCCATCAACAGCAATGTACAATGGCTTCCATTTTTTCTGCAAACAGTTCGGCTCAAAATAGGCCACAAAATCTTTGCCACGAGTATTTATTGGCCCCGTTTTCAAAAGATTCGCTTCAAAAGGGACATTGACACATGAGCAGACATCCGTGTGTTTTTCCAAAAATGCTGAAAGCAAATTTGGCGGCTTCGTTTGTTGATCAGTTTCAATCGCGGAATAGGTTTGATAATCTTCATGTTCCTCATTATTTGTATCCTCATTTTGCGCAATAGCAAAAACCAAAATGCACAAAACTACACCAACAACTCGTAAAATGGCCATTTCGGTAGCGATAATAATCAGTTAATTTTCGCTTGTTATATTAGCACAAAAAGTGATCGTCCTTTTTTGGGCGTCTGATTAATTACCCTCAGTGAATGAAAAACACAACTAAAAAGCTTATTCGTGAATCCAATTAGAACATCGAATCACAAATTTAAACTGTACTTTAAAACAAAAAATGTGACTACTTACAAAAGTCGACAGAAATTGAGTTATTTTCTAAAATCAGTTTTAATCACAGACGAAATTATAAACTTGCTTGAATAAATTTACATTTATTTTATAACTTTCTCTTTTAAATATTTTTGAGTACTTTGAATAAAAAACTTTGCCATAAAACAGTACTACAAGCTTAAGATTTCTGGTCAGTGTGTTTTTTGCCCAATACGCTTTGCACCAAGAAATTCGGACATAATAAAATATTACACAAAATTTGACTTGGAAGGGGAGTTGTCTTGAGAGAGAATACGGTAAATATACAATATGTCCATTCTTGCTATAGACGTGCTATGCTAGCATTAATTTGTAAAACTACAGTTTTGTTTCGATGAATGCGGGGAAGCTGTTGACGTATGAAGGGTGATATTGTACTAAACAAAGTACATCTGGATCAGGATCAAGTACACTTTTAATAATGTTTGTGTTTTCTTATCTGGTATGTATTCGTACTATTGATTGCTGAATCGTATCAACTTTGATCTCTTTCGTTTTCTTATGAATTTGAAATGATGCAAGACAATCCTCCCACTGTATAAAATGTATTTAAGTATTTTAACTATAATCATATTAGCTCAACTTTATACTCATTTGTAAGCAAGACGTCATTAGTTCGAATTGTTGAATTGGGTTGCTTAAGTATGTACGTACAACTGAAACCAAATGACTGCATACATACCGCAAGTAAATGCACACAAATCTTACTTTTCATTCATAGGCCCCAGCAATGCATAAAAGTTTAGTATGTTGTTGTCGTAGTAAAACATCATAATAAAGTAGTGGATTTTAGGATCGTTGACAATTATGGCTTTCTGGAAAATATATCATTTGCATCGGAACAACAGAAAAACATTGTTTGATAAGTATAGTATATAGAAGTAGATGTTTTGAGCTAGTCTAGTATAGCATATGTACGTATTAGTAAGATGTTACTTCGATTTCTGCAGTTCAGCAAGAAGTCAAAATAAAAATAAACGTCTTCAACGTTAGTTCGGGGTTAGCATATATCCATTTATGCGTAATATAAAAACATCGATAAATGACGCAATAAATCAACGAAATTTGTTCGAGATATATTTTAAGGAAGAACCAAAGTAAACAAATGCTGATAAATGCTTACAGAGAATTATGCTTGTATTTTGTAACAGTTGAATGACCTAAAATCGCTACCTATACAGTAACAATTTTGATCGTTTCACTATCTTGCAACATGAAATGATACATGCTATGATTTTCTTTAAATCCATTCTTACGCGCAGAAGTTTTGTACTAAAGTTCAATTTATTGTGTCGGACCATATTTATTTAATATTAAAGATGAAGAATGCAGTGACGCATAAGATGTATTCGAACAAAGATTTTGTGCTGTAATGGAAGTTGTCCTGAGAGAGATGAAATATAGTACAAGTATAATGCTTGTTCATTCTCACAACATAGCTACTTGCACTTGTATTATCAAAGAAATTCTATTTGGATGAACGCTGGAAAGCCTCTTGGTGTATAATGAATGAAATGGTATCAGAGAAAAGCATCACAATATGATCAAATACGTTTTGAATAGTTTTGTATTCTATTATTTGAAGCGTACTCACATGTGCTTAAGACATCAAGCTTTAATGACTCATCAACTTTGATCTCTTTACTATTATGGGATACTGAAAACAAGAGCTTGCTAAATAAACTTAAAATAGTAGAGCATTGTTATGTAACTTCATATGCAACAAGTTGTAAGCTCATCATTTTTAAAACTGCATATAATAAATTTGGTAATTTAGGTTTACAAGTAAAGTAAAAAGATTGCATACATATAGGGTATATGCACTAATATATCCAAGTGTTAATCACTATAACCCAGTTACGTAATATGTTCAACATGGTGTTGTCGTGGCTCGGCTATTCCCTGTTTCCACCGCTTGCTGCAAAACTGAACTTTGGCCTTCACGTTCCATAACAAAGACTTAATTTACAACTGAACACTTTAAAAAATAATCCCATATCAAAAAAATATTCAAATTTAGAAGATTTTGTGCTCATGCGTATGCCAGGCTCGTACACTGTGTTTAAAATTACGAATTTTTGTTAACCAACCGTTATATAAATAAAACATGGAATATACTTTCAAAGTATACACATTCGATGCGCCCAATGATCATGATTTATGATAGCAGCATGATATATACCTAGATGTATGGAATTGGTAAAAGCGCTGCATATTGCATACTGCCTCGGTTGTTTTGAGCTTGTGATATTTATTTGGCATATTCTCTATTCAGTGGTCATATGTTTTTCGAAATTAAATTCAAATATGAAAGAAAATTATTTTCACATAAAAATTTTCATATGAACGATTTTTGTTGCATGTCGGTGGTTGTCTAAAAAATGACAAATAAAAAGCTTAGTTTTTGATAAAAAAGGTTCTAGACTAAAGATGGAGAACGCCAATCGTCAATTTATGTATATCAAAAGCTAACGAATCAAGTCCATAATATCTCCGGTTGAAGATTGTACATAGATAATAGACTAGAACAACTCAGCTTTTACTGAAGCGCGCTTGTGCTGCTGACTCTGTACTTTATATCCTTAGCGATTCTATTTTCGCTAATATTTAACTAAAATTTGGGGACAAAAACATGATCGTCTCAGATAATTTATAATCGGATTCCTAGAAATAACCACAAAAATCCATTACTATTGCGACATAGTACAGACTTGGTTATGTTTTAAACATGTAGATATACTCGCATTTCGACTCTTTTTACTCTATTCGTCATTCATACTTTAAACAAGGTATTTTTTGTACTACTAGGATTGCCATTGCACGTATTTAGAAAGCAAGATATAATCTGGAAAACCACTTGAAGCTTTTATATTTGTATGATATCATATTGTATGAATCGTTGGATGTTGGAAATTTGAAAAATCGAAACTAGCACCATGTCTTATAAATTTGGACTTTTGTAGGATACAAAAAAGCGACCCAAAATATAGTCAAGTTTTTATTTAAATTTTTATTTAACATTATTTTCAAGCAGGCGCTATAAATCCTTGAACAACATTTTTCTTCATGTGTGTACAAACAACAGCTATAGTATATATTTTGTGAAAACACCATTTAAGTTTCTCGATTAATCTACACAATAATCTGGATAAGAGCTCTCCCATCCGCCCAAATTCTAAAAGGAAACTTACCAATGCTGGCAATGCTCCAATTGGAAATATGACAAATATAATTTTGACATTTACGCTTGGATTTGGAGCATTAAATACATGATTTGTTCGAAAATCCTGTAACATGTTTCTACTCGGATAGAAGCGTTCAGTGCATACGTGGAGTGCACTATAAGCCATAATCTGATAATGAGCTCTGCTCTTATCTCTTATTTTCTATCCTACCCATGTTAAACTCAAATTCGCTAGGATAGGAGATAAGAGCAGAGCTCTGAGTTCATTATCAGATTATGGCTTATAGTGCGCTCCACGTATGGTTCAGTGTACATCCCATGATACTCAATTAATCCATTTATATATTATCCAATCATTCTTAAATAAACGTTTGGGGGTATCCATCCAATCATAATAAATCCCCCCAATATGCGTACCAGATTTTTTACCAAAAGATAAAGGATGTTTGTATTCTCCGACCTTTTTATTGGAAATATGATTCAAGTTGTATAGCATTTTAAGCTGATATTGATATTGATTTATTTAACGTGCTGATTGATTACAACAAATGCTCATATGCAAGATCAACACAGAAAGTGAGTAGCTCAACTTCAAACAAAACATTTTGCAAACACAAGTGCTCAGCACCTGTGCTTGCCCATAAAACATTAGACAAGTCAGGTATAAAAA
>JAQFZG010002042.1:0-18198 GCA_034695465.1 Entomobrya nicoleti
GCCGACATTCAGTGAAATTGCAAAGTTGTAAAATACGTACGCCGTCCACATAAACCCAGCAGATACATTATAAGCAAGGCAGCTCACTGGGCTTACGACAGACACACAGCTAAATTATAATTCTTAAGAGATAAGAGATGATAAGGGAACATAATAAAATTTTAACTTTTTAGCGTCAGTTTTGTTTTGATTGTTAATATTTAAAGTGCAATCATTTTTACTCTGAGCTATAACTACAGATACTATTTATAGAGCAAGTCTCACAACGCCCCATTAACTTCCCAAAATGCGTTTTTGGGTTTCGCTTCGTTGATTTCAGGAAAGTAAAGACATGATAAACAATTTTTCAAATTACTTAATTGCTTTTAAACGGATTCATGTTTATTTCAATCATTTAAATTTGAGTACATATATAAAAGCTTCATAACATCTTAATTATCTAAACTAAACATTATATCGTCACTATGATCTGGATTTTGTTCTACTACAGCTGCAGATGCTGCTTCCATCCGAATTACTTTTCTTCCCCTATTTTTCAGAAAATATAATTATTTAGGTAAATTATCTTGTATGCATATAAAATTCTTTCAAAATATCAACCCTACACAATACCTTCTAGTTTGGCTCCAATGACATAACTGACGATGCTTCTGAAGCATCCCCAAACTGGAAAACGTACTTCCACAAATGCTACAACCGAAGCGACCACTTTGATATTTAACTTTGTGTACCTCCAGCACATGTTCCTTCAGATTTTGATGAAGGCAGAATTTCACTTGGCACATGTGACATTGGAAAACTTTTCCGTTTCTTCTGCTATTGATGTGCATGCACAATGCAGACCTGTGTAAATAATTTTTCCAACATGTGCATTGATTTGGATGGCGTGACTCGGTTAATTCCATGTTGCATTAAAGAGATCGCCTGATCCTTTGCAGCAATTTGTGGATCCTCATCACCAAGATTACTGTACCAAAAACCACAAATCACAAATGAACCCATATAATTTACCAATTAACTTTAATTTAATCCCAATTAAAATTAAGTACTTCAAAAATATCATTCATTAAAAGTACATCGCATTCTCCAGGTGAAAAATCCTATGGAAATTAAATGGGCTATTAAAGTCCCAAATTCTCCGAGCACGTGTAATGAACTCCACAAGCTTTGCCATCTTCCTTTCAGACTTCAGCAGGTCACAGAATAGACCATGATTCCGGTATTTCCGGTCCATGATATTTTTTTGGGAGTGATGCGATACAGATTACAAATCGATATAATTAGCTTCTAATTGTTACTAAAAATCACAAAAACAAATTGCAAATATTTTACTAAAAATATTGAATTGCATTTTGAATATAGTTTAAAAGCAAATTATAAATTATGAAAACTGTACAGATTACCTCAATCGTTATATTTACATCTTCAAACAATAAAAATATATGAAATCTAATTTGTAATTTAAAAGCAAAATAAACTAAATACTTGACTGAATATTAATCTTCAATTTTCACAAAAATGTTATTGTTAACTGAAAAAACACCCAACAACAAACTTCAAATGACATTCCGTTGTTATCTCATCTGTTTCCTGTCATTTGCTTATTTCTAAGATGTAAACAAACCAAACAAAGAAATCTCTTCAAACACAAAAACAAGCCTGATCACTTCAGATTGCATAATTAGCTATTTGCATTTTGCATATCTCCATACACTTTTCCAAATAAATTTTCTTGGAAAATTGGGGCAAGTAGTGCAGTGAAGAAAATATTATGCAAATTCTCATGCTTTTACGTAACAATGCAAAGCCATGCGTATCATTTTGATCTTTTTCCGGCTGAGTTAAATGCATTAAAGCATTCACATTCCTTTAGTCTCTCCAAACTCCAAAGTAAAGTCATTTAGCTTTTCGGAGACGGTGAGATAAGAAATCAGAATTTTAGTGCTCTGTTCTTTCCGGTCTAAAATAAAATATTGCCATTTTGTCTTTTTGTTTGGGTTTACGAAAATCCGTGAAGAAATCCGTGGATTTTTTTAGACAGTTTAATTAAAAATCTTAAAAGGATTTAGCAGTTAATTTTGCACAGTTAATCATTGCCCAGTGGTTTGGTTGGATCATCATGGAAGTTTATCTGGTTAAGGGTCATCCCATCGACTTTGCAGTTCTTAAAAGTGGGATCGGTATAGCAAGAGGGATAAATGACTGGGGCGAGAGTGTTGTCACTCTTCAACTGAATCCTGCTGACATAACATCCGTTTCGGGGGAACCTAATAACGGACCACCGCCGGGCAGGGCCAGTTTTGTGGATGATGTTTCTCAAGTTGTTAATTTGGTGGCTTCAAGGGCTGAGGAGGCGGCAACATCAGTACAACCATCAGTTCAAGTTCAACAAGCTGAAGGGGCTGTGGGAGGTGAAAATGGACGTTCTCCTGGAATTCTGTAAGTTAATTGATGTATCTAGTTCATCGATTTTTAAAATTAAATCTAATTCTAATTACATATTTGGGTTTATTTATTTTTTAGTTCCAGATACTTGTCTCTTTATTTGAGAAACAGTAGTTCAATGAAGTCAACAATGACCATGAATCTGAGAGGCGAACTTCTTCATTATCTCCACCAATATTTTGGGAATGATTTGAGGGTGAGGGTGGAAATAGAAGAGGCTAAAGTGAAGGAGCACCACCGTACCACAGCGCCCCCAGGTTTTCCGTATTACCAGATGCCAGGGGAAGTACATAATTTACTGTATGGTGGAGCTGGACCACCACCGGAAGTACGACGTGGACGTGTGGTGAATATGCAGCAGGAAGAACTCCAGCGGCGAGCAGCTCGGCAAGAATTAATTCAGGCGAGAATCTATCGAGTGTCCTTCCAACATCAACCGGTACCAGCGCACCATCCACCGGGGGGATTGCGAGGGGATGAGTTTGTTGTTGTACATTTAGATGATGATAGAAAGACCATTAGCCGAGGTTGGTAGAATTTTAACAAAAAGATTCTTTCGAATTGTTTAAAAATGGACAGTTTTTAATTTTATGATTACAACATTTATTTATTGTAGATTTGGAGGTTAGGCCACAGAAGGAAACCAATGATGCGTGGATTGAAGGCTTCATGAGATTTCCTTCCAGGTGGGATCAATTCTGGCTGGCTAAATCCTCAATGGGGGAAAGAGAAATTTCTCTTGTTACAACCTATAGATTTCATGCAACGGTGTCTGTGATTGTGAGCCAAGTGGAGGGATGGATGTTGAGAAAGGATCCCATGGCGATAGTCAAGAAAATGTTGTTTGAGGAAATTGGGACGGATACCACAATTGTTACGAAGGATGGAACGCTTCTTAAGTGTCACAAGAGTTTTTTAAATGGTAAGGCAATATCATGTTATTTTATGAGGTTGATTACTGGAAGTCAACAAAAAATTGGGTGCTTTTATGCTTATGAATTTTTTTGTTAGCTAACAGCAAAGTCTTCAAAGCAGCCCTTGAAGGAAACTTTGCAGGCGCCAAGGAGAGTACACTTGATTTGAAGGATATGCGTGAGGATTGTGCCAGGGCACTTTTGGGATTCCTCTATTATTGGGATCTGGACAAGCCGAAGAGTGATCTGAATTTGGCTATTGAATTGCTTGAGGCTGCACATAAGTATGATATTGTGAGCTTGGAAAATGCAATGAAAAGGATTCTGCTGGACAAGCCTATTTGGGCTTTCGATGTTGAGCAGGCGTTGGAACTATTTTTTGTTGGGATGAGTATTGGAGGCATGGAGGATCTCAAGTTAAAATCTGCTATGGTTTTAAAGGCGTAAGTTACTAAACAGAATAGAAGTGTATAATTATAGTTTTGGCATAATTTATGAGACTGATTTTTACTTTTATTTTTTTGATCCAAGGAAATCGCAAGAGATGAAGTCAAGTGAAGCTTACAAACGGCTATTCTCTGGAAACCCTAATGCGGCCATGGAACTATGCAACGCATTTGCTTCGATGAAGTAAATTGGATTGAATATTTTGATGAGTTTTAATTTAAATGAACGGAATGAATTGTAAAATTTTATGAATTGATAAGAGTGAAAATTGTAGTCACTTCACAATCGAAATAGTAGTATATATGTAGTTACTAGTAATGAACTAATTTTGTATGGAATGGATTTTGAGAGTACGTAAAAGGAGGAAGAAAGAATGTAGCTGTGAAATGGTCTAATCTGATGGTAGGTGATCTGAGTATTTCAATATAAGCAGGAAATAAGAAATAACTTGTTAGATTTAATTTATATGTTCGACAATAAAAATGTTTGTAAAAGTACTTTAAAAAAAATTTGTTCTCAGTCTCAGTCATATTATGTTTCCCGGTGGTTTAAGCGAAGGAGGTTATGAGCCAAAAGGCAAAAACCGATAATGGATGCATAATAGTTTGGTGTTACGATTTTGCTTATGCAAGTTACGGTTATAAGATATATGGTGTTATAATACTTGAGGCTATTTTTTATGAATTATTTCAAAATAAATGCATGATTGTTGCATAGATCAAGTTGGATGTGCATGTTATAAAAGTGGAAGTTGAGAAGAAAAAAATCATATCAATTTTATAAATTTTATTCCGGGTGTTCAAAGAACAAATCACAAACGCAGGATTTTACAGAAGATGGCAAAGTGAATAATGATAAGATAAATTGGATCCCACCCACCACCAGCCAAATCTGATGAATCTAATTTATTAAGGTGCCTAGTTAGAGTTGGAACCAGATGCAGCGTTGTGGGCAGCTCCGCTCTTTCCAGCGGCATTGGAGTTAGAGTTGGAGTTGGAGTTAGATGCAGCTCCACTCTTTCCAGCGGCGTTCATGTTAGAGTTGGAGTTTGAGTTGGATGCAGCTCCGCTCTTTCCAGCGGCGTTCATGTTAGAGTTGGAGTTTGAGTTGGATGCGGCTCCGCTCTTGCCAGCGGCGTTCATGTTAGAGTTGGAGTTTGAGTTGGAAGCAGCTCCGCTCTTGCCAGCGGCTCCAGATCCGGAACCAGAAGCAGCATTGTGGGCAGCTCCGCTCTTTCCAGCGGCGTTGGAGTTGGAGGCTGCGTTGGAAGCAGCGTTGGATGCAGCTCCGCTCTTTCCAGCGGCGTTGGAGTTGGAAGCAGCATTGGAGGCAGCGTTGGATGCAGCTCCGCTCTTTCCAGCGGCGTTCATGTTAGAGTTGGAGTTTGAGTTGGAAGCAGCTCCGCTCTTTCCAGCGGCGTTCATGTTGGAAGCAGCGTTGGAAGCGGCGTTGGATGCAGCTCCGCTCTTTCCAGCGGCGTTAGAGTTGGAGGCAGCATTCATATTAGAGGCGGCTCCACTGGCGGCTCCGCTCTTTCCAGCGGCATTGGAGTTGGATGCAGCATTGGAAGCTGCGTTGGAAGCAGCTCCACTCTTACCAGCAGCCTCCTACAAAAAAAACAAACAAATCGATAAATTAGAAAACTTAGAAATTAAGTCAAATGCATAGTTATTTTTGTATAATGAGTGTAGTACGAACCTCAGTGTAGGCAACGGCCACAAGGGCGGCGACGAAAACGGCAACGGCTAAGACCTTCATGTTTTTTAAGTATAGTTTTTGATTTAGTTAAAAATTCGGTGGTTTCTCACCTTGTTCTGTTCACAGGAAGCCGAGAAAACAACTTGGATGCTGAAACTGGTTTAGGAGAGCGCTTATATACGAAATTTCTCGCATCTAGCCAATATGTAACGGTATTCTGCGTCATATTAACTACCGCATTTTAATAGTGTCATAACCTTCGCAATTAAGTAAAACCTATTTTATTTAATGGTAACGGCTTTTTGTAACGATTTATTAACCATTGTCAGACATTATCTCGAAGATTCTTTTAATTAATCAACTGGTTTAATGGTGCAATTTCACGTGGGATGTTATACATATGGTTGTATGATTAGACGAAAAAAATAGAAACATTAAGGCGTCTTTTAATAGCTGGTTGATAATTTAACTGGTGTACGTACGTACGTGTGTAAGAATTGTTTTAAAATAGAGCGAGATATTATAATATAATTGCACCATGACGCCAATTTACGATTTCATCATGAAGATATCATGAACCGAATCATTGTTAATGTCACGTCGTTGTGGCAAATTATTAGCAGTTAATACCATTCTTCAAGGTTAACTTCATAGATCATGTCTGGTTGGATGCAAGAGTAAAAAAATTAAATCACAGTCAGTAGTTTAAAAAAAATCCGATAAGGATTCATGTGAAACGAATTGAATTGACATTATTGGTTGAATTTTACCAGAGATGCAAGTTATCTTTCATCAAAAATCCAGACCAGACGTCAATAAATATTAAAGATAGTAAAGTAACAGACTTTAGACATGATTAATAAAACGTTATTTTTTTCGCACCAGGAAATGAGAAATCATAAAGATAAAAAGCCTACGTCTACCAAACTTACGTATATTAAAGTACGTTGAGTGTTGAACGTCTAAAAGGTGTAATATTCAAGGACGGTCAATGAAATGCGTATGAATGAACAATGAGCTGGAAGACAAGGAGTCAGCAAACTGCCGTTAATAGCGCACCGGGGCTTGGCTGCGGCGTAAAAAATATAATCAATTGTGGAACTCCGAGTTAGTCAACAGAATATCTAGAAAGGAAGGCTTATCTAGAAAGAATCTTAGTTAATTAGTAGTACAAATTTATCCAAGCAACCAAAAAAACGATGGATTGGTTAAATGGAGTAAGAAAATCAATAGCTGTTGGTATGGTAAAAAGAGTTTGAAGATTCATGCATATACATACAATGATAGGCCAGGAGCATAGGTGAAAAATGGTGATGACCTATTTATGTACATTTCAAGGTAAGTTTACAAAACTTATTGTTTTCTTTAATGAAATGAACCAATATGAAAGAAAACACGAGTTGTTAGTTGTAATTCATGATTTTCCTTGAACATATTACAAAATTGCTCAATAACAAAATAAAAATAAAATATAATATAGGTATGTATGTGTACATTGTAGTATTCTGTTTATTTAATATGGTGTTGGTGTTGATAAATAACTCGATTTCCACCAAAATTCAATTGCGTCACCAACCAAAGATTTATATTTCATAAAAGTAATTAGACACAACATAAAACTGCAAAAAAACAAGTGTAAGAATTTAAAATATATTTCATGCCTATTGCCTGGTCTTCAAGGATCATCCTCACATTTAAAAACAATCAGCAAATGGAAGTTAGACTAAGTTGATACCTATGTGGTATGTGTGTATATCGGATTGGTTACCATGACATAAATTCAGAGTAAAAATATCGAAAGTTTCTTATTCTAAGCAATATAACCAATAATAATCAGAATGGGGAAGTTGATAGCTCCATAGTTATGCTTTCAGAACTTGTAGAATTAAAATAAATACCTAATCCTTATTTATTTTAATAGCATTCGAAAACGACCTTTTGAATAATGTTGTTCTCTACGTGTGATGAACTAGTTTACTGGTATGGCATGGTGTAAGCAGTATAATATACAGACCTTTAAATTTGCATTTGCATCATAATGATGAGATAACTTGTGACAATGGAAAAGAACGTTAATATCGTTCCCCTGCCAACAACATAACAACTACCACATCTAAACCCAAACGAACCACACCCAGAAAGTAGACGACTAGTCAGATAAGCTCTTCGTAAATCTTCCGTACTGACTCCCATCTGACCCGGTAGAAGATCCCCCTTGACCAAACTTCTTTCCATGTTATTCTTAAACTCTTTACTTCCTGTCAGCACACTTCCCATTTCGGTCAGTAAAAGTGTAATTAGGACAGTATAATAAAGTACAATAGTGGCGCATATTAGTAAGCTAGTTTTTGGGATCATATTTGTTCGCGCAAGTATGAGATAACTCATTATGACCAGTTGAGCTGTAATTCCAAATTTGCAAATTAGCAAAAGTCCGCTAAAGATGTCATTATACTCGGTCATTAGTAATCGAAGGTGTTCATACTGTCGAACTTTAGATTGGACTACGGAAAAGCTGGGATTATCGCATATTGCATTTAGATGATCTAAACACCACTTGAACGACCTGGCAATTATGACGGTAAATAGGAGAAGTTGGTATGTAACAAGGTAAAAGTAAAAAATCAGTAAAAATTTGACAGAAAAGGTTATAATTGTAAGAATAGTTGATGTCGGTGTAGAGAAAAACGACTCTCCGTCATTTAAATAGAGTGAGCTCATGTGAGCAAAGAAGTAAGGATGATTATACTGGTTAAATGCTATGACAAGTATGCTGAAGATCGTAATAATTGGAAAATAGATTTTAAAGCGATTGCAAAGCTTTATATGGTTTTGGATGTAGTTTTTATGAAGATGGTTTTCTGAAATGTAGAGAATGAATCATTCATCTATTTGAGTATTTCGCAAAATATTTACAGGTTGAAAAGTTAAATGGCTATTTACCGTTTTCAAAAACAATGCAATCAATTGCATTGAACTTTCCGAAAAACTGGCATATTTCAAATCTTTTCCGATGCGTCCAAAAGTATATCGTGAGTACGGTTAGCAACTCCCAAATATAACAGCTAATTGCGAGAACACTTGTACTTGCGCAATGTTGCGTATCAGTACAATAAAACATTTTGATAAATCCGTAGAGATAAAATATCAAATATGCGAGTAACCAAAGCTTCATGATGATATACTTGAAAACTTCGAATGGTCGTGTGGAAAATATTAACCCAACTGTTGGATGTTTGATATAATACGACTCCTGCAAATTACATACCTCCTGTGAAGAGAAGGGTGAAATTTTCTTGTAAATTTTGAAGTTGCTGCTTCCAAAGTAGCGTAATATATTGAAAAATTGCTTGTAAACTTCAAGCATTGTTTGAGGTTTGGAAACTGGAGGAGTTGAGATAGGGTGTAGTACTAGGTTTTCGGAGGTACTATATATTTTACTCCAGTTGGTAGACATTTTTTTGCAAACTTGGTTATAGGAATGGTTATATGAAGAAAGTTTCCTGTTTAGCTAACCTGCTACGCAAAAATAGGATTTGGCCGAGACAGTTTTTACTAGAATCGTGTAGACATAATGGCTAATTGTAATTTTGCTAATGTAGTTTTCAGATTTAATAACAAAGCCTTTAATATATTTGTGTAATATTCTGGGTACTGTACAGTACAATAAAAATGACAAATATTTGACCGACAACAAATTATAAATTAATTATATTAGATTATCATCAAATTATTGTAAGTAGATGTATTTAATAAATTGATTGTTTCTGTAGTCAACTATATGGATTTAGTTACGGTGATAAAAGTGATTGGAACGACGACGGAATGAAAGTTGAAAAGCCGCTAGAACTAACGAAGCTATAATTGTCATGAACATTTGATCAACGCAGATTAAGTAATTTACAAATTACCAACGGCATTAGACTTATTACACAAAACTGTTTCAAGCAGTGTGGATTTTTGTTGAGCTAGGCCTGCGTTCTTTATTAAGATAGAAGATCTGCATATTCTTTTTTCACACGGAAACAAGAAAATGATTTGGTGAATAAAATGTCAAGCTAGGTACGAACAGTATTATAACTGTTTTGTTTCATTTTATTTTGCGCTATAAGGGTTAACTAACATGTTAACTGATACGATATAGGCTCCAACAAAAACTATTGTTTTTTTTAAATCGTGAACGCGTTATAAAAGAGAAGTTGTTCATTTAGCTTTCAACTAACGTTTTTACCAAACTTAATTTGTATAAATCACGTAATACATAAGTGTTTTACTTTAAAATAATACGAATAAAACAAGAAATGGCTGCATTTGCCGACTTTACTCGTCTTTACAAACAAGTATTGCACCTAGGAAATTGGTAACATTACAAATTTAGTATTGGTTGATAATCTAGCTTATATGTTAGACGAGACATTTAGGCCAGTCGCGTGTTAAACGCTCTGTCTCATCCCATCCCAACTCAAAGCTAATGCATACAAAATAACATGAGGGCGGTGGGAGAGAGTAAAAAGAAGCACAAAAAAGGGATCCTACACCCAGATCGCACGTGCTTTATGTATTGATTTTCCAAGAACGTGCATTAATTTTTAGTTTTTCATTACTCTGGATCTAAAAATAAAAATGGCTTAAGGCCAAAATCATCTACAGCGTTCACATCCGCTTCTTGTTCTACTAATTCCATCATAATTCTCAAATTATTTTCTAATGGCACGTTCTGTATAATATGTGCACGTGGTAATAAGCTTTCCATGACCAACATACAACAAAGCTAATTACGTTACCGCTACCACAAGCCAAAAAAAAAAATTTTCGAATTAGAATTAAATTTTATATTACATAACACATAAATATCACCATTTTAAAATGATTAAAATTAATGCTTCGGGCTACTACAGACATGCCTTTGGTTACTTATTGGTTTATTACTGCATGATCAATAGCGGTCCACTGCTTCTTTGTTGGAATCAGAAACAATTTCAAGGATGAGTTAATCAGATAAAATGCAATCAAAATGTAATGCTCCATCAATGATAGAATTTTAGTGCTCATTTTATGCATGCATGTAATTTATTCCTAGCACAAGTATTTTGTAAACTGAAAAATTGCAAGACTGTCACAGTCACAAACTTTGAAGGTGTTGTAAATGTCAGGATAATAAATGCCGATTATTCCTTTTCCACGTTTTATGCTTGCATAAAAATGACCGAATATTTTAAAGAGTCGAACAATTCATATCAACCTGTCTACACAGTTACATCCCAAAAATGGGATTACCCCTATATATCTACAACTACGGTCTCCCCCAAGCTGGAATAGATTTTGTCCTTTCCACCAACGGAAGGCTGCGTGACATTTACATAAAAAACGGAAATCCACCAAATGAACTAGCTCACATTCTTGTAATTTGTAACATTATCGCCACCACAGTAAATCGTTCCTTGACAGAAGGCGCTTACGCAATTTCAGAGGACGTTAAAGGGCCCGCAGTCGTCCCAAACATTCGAACTTACGATCAAAAGTCTCGTACAATAAAGAATTTATGGGCTATTTACAAAAACAGAACAGCAAATAATCAACAGTTAAATTATGAGCTACCAGAGTTCAAGGAAGTGACACCTTTTGATGTAAACTTTGCATATTGTGATATTCCACACAAAATATCAGACAAACTTTGGTCTCTTCGTATATTCACTGATAGCTTTGATAAACATACTTGGTTAATACTAGTTGTCCTGATTATATTGACTAGTACAATACTTTCCATATACGCACGTTCTATTATTGGCGTATTTTTAACTCTTTCCGTTTTATTATCTGCTGGCCCAAGTGGAATCAAAAGTGAAAAGAAACTACAGCAAAACCATTTCCTAGTAATTTGGATGCTCTGCTCTACTATTCTAATAAATTACTATACCGGTGATGTGACAAGCTTGCTGATAACTCCACCAGAAGACCAGACGATTGAAAATATTACAGAAATTTATAGACAAAATTATACTTTTGCAATGCAATATGGTTATGTATTGACTTTGTTTAATGAAACGTATCAGGAAACTGCTGTGGCTGAACAAACTTATGATACACCGGCAAGAAAGGCTCTCAGAGAAATGTATAGGAAAGCGGTAGTTATCGAAGGAACCGAGTTTTTTAAAGCTTTAGCTTCTCGAGGAAAGTACTGCGCTTTGCATTATGAGGTGGGGGCCTTAAAAATAGCAAATACAGCGAATGAATACATATCAGAAGAATACAAAAAGAATCCCAAGTTACGACGAAGGGCAAAGAAAAAATGTTATGTTGGAAAAAATATTTTCAATAATGGAGAATTGTATTACGGATTTCTACCGCCTGGAAGTAAACGGTTAGCACAATTGTTCCAGTTTATTACGGAGTCTGGAATTTATGATAGATGGGCGGATGAGTATAATGGAATACAATCGTCGATTAGAGTGCAAGATCGAAATAAAGTGTTGAGCCCTGTGGAATTTTTAAAGGATGCGGAGGATACGGTGAAGCCTCTTCGTATAGAGGGAAAAGTTGGAAAAGTATTTTTGATCTGGGGTGTGTGCTTGCCTGTGTGTACCTTAGTGTTTTTGCTGGAGAAAATGGTTAATTTGTCTGAATAGTATTATACTGAACTGACGACACAGTTTTTTATTTGTGGTAAAAATAAAATAATTTGAGTGTATAGGATAAATCAGTATAGTAATATAAAAGAAAATATAATTAATAAAATAATAGCTATTTAAAATGCAGCTTTTTAAATTACATCACTACAAATTCTTACTAAGCAACCAAGTTTTTTCAATCAGTTGAACTATTGAATGCACCATAAGCTTTGCATAAATTGGATTATTTTATTTTTGGTCTTAGTGCCAGATTATCGTTCGCGGAAAATGAAAATAATGTTTTTGCATAACACGTCAATGTAAGATTATGCTGCTTGTGTTTTATAAGATTCGAGACTTGCATAGAGCTCAGTTATCTTTCACGTGATATCTTTGTGTTTTGTCAAAATTATTGATCATCAAACACCTCACTAGTTCACACTGGTATAACATCTCTCAAGTCTATTTTGTCTTTATGTATTAATCATATAAAGGTTATAACAGGACTTGTAACAGGTTATAACCAAAAATATTGAAAACTTGAACTTTTTTATCAAGCCCATAATATTTAATTATTTAAATGAAAGTTACATACAATTATTTGCGTTTTGAGTCGTTCTTGACAACAAAGGAAATTATGAACGTGGGCACGAAAAACAAACTTAATATTATCATTGACATCTTCAAAAGAATGAAAACGCACTTTTGCGGTTATCTCCATTCTTATTGTCGTCAAATTTAAATGACAAAACTAAATATAAACATTTTATTTCAATAGCATGTAGCCCTAAGAAATGTAATAATAGTTTATCTACGGACAAGTCCTTGATCGACAACCTAACACTTTGTCAACATATTCCGATAAACGTTTCGTTGTACCAATCTCTACTTTTCATGTCTCATGAAACTTAAATCTTAAAGCTGTCCATGTAAGACAAGATTCTTGCACTACTCTTGTAAACGTGCTAATCTAGTTCTAGTCGAGGAAATAAAATGGTACATACTCATCCTACTACACTAAATATCATAGTTTATGACCATTATTATATAAATCAAGAAAATATCCACGATGCACTTTCACATTATTCTAGAATACGAGATTACACATTCTCCATTAAACGACGTTGACTGGCCGTATATCCTTACATCGTAGTAGCTAACATTTTAGCATCAGCACTTAACTCAATTTTGGTCTCTGTGCATCAATATCCAACCTTAGAATCAGTTAATAAAAGATACGTGCCTTCAATCGTTCCACAAATTCAAACCAACGACTTAATCGATCGTAAGATATCATCGAAGTCATGGATATCAATTCGAAAACACACGAACTATTCTATAAAACAGGAACGTCCTCAATCTATCCAAATAAATCCAATGGATGCCAACTTTCTATATTGCGAGGTTCCAAAGTCCAAACTCATCAATCATCTAGAATTTACAGATTTATCGAGTCCCCTCGATATATATACTTGGATAGCCTTACTTACAGCAGGCATTCTCGTTGTCTTCATTTTGGGGATGATTGATTTACAACGGAATAATTTCACACTAATTTTTCGTCACGAACACCATTTAATGAATGCAAAAGAAGCTTATAGGAAAGCTAATGAATTCCTTATTAATCCTTCTTTCGGGGTACTTTGCGATATGGTTAAACAGGTTACTTTTTGGGACAACTCAGTCAGGGACTTTTACGATGCATTCCTTTACTACGATCAAAAATTTGCTTCGGTTGTCGATAGGCCGTCAGCCATACTACGGGGAGTTGTAACAATTAATAGATATGATAATAATTTCTGGAAAAGTAAGAGTGAAAACCGTTTTTGTTACATTGGGAAAGAGTTAATTTCTTTGGGACACTTTTATTTTGGATTTTTGCCACCGAAAAGTGAACGGATGGCTTGGCTGTTTCAACAATTGGTGGAAGCAGGAATGTGGCAAAGATGGTGGGAAGAAAAAATGTCAGTAATGCATTCGGAAAAGGTACGAAACCGGGTAAAAGTGAAAAGTCCTACAGGCATTTTGAAAGCACCAGAAAAGTTGATATCGAGATTAAAATTGAATGGAAAAGTTGTCAAGATTCTAACCACGACTATAACTACGGTATTCATATTGTAAAAGCTTGATTAAATTATATTTACATGTCGTTTCGTTTCAAGATGCAGAAAACGAGTTCATCTGTTGAAAAGTGATTACAACATTACACTACATTAAAAGTCGACATTATTTTTGATATTTTTCTGGTCGGTATTAACATATAAGCTTTCTAAAATGGAACAAACTTAAAAATATTCCGAATATTCTAATTTACGACCATTATATTGCCAGCCAACTAATGATAAACGTGACACTAACAAAATTTTCAAGAATACGAGATTACTCATCGCATAAAGATTTACACATGTTTTCCCCCTATATCGTCGTTGCCAATATTCTGGTTTCAGCATTAAATGCCAGTTTAGTTTCACTTTTGGACTATCCCAAATTAATGGAAGCACCTTTAGTGCTTCCAAATATGCATACCTATATACCTCAAATCCAAACTCACGATTTTTTTTACCGCCGGATTCCAAACTTGTGAAACTCGAACCAATATTCTCTTAACTATTCATCTCTATTCGGATATTTCAAAATTTGATGGAAACAGATATATGGCATCGATGGTGTGAAGAAGCTGTTGCAATAATGCATTCGACACGGATACAAAATTGTGTGAAAGCAAAGAGCCCAACACTAGTTTTGAAACCATCACAAGAGTTAGTGTCAAGCTTAAAATTGCGGGGAAAAGTTATTAACATTTTCGTTTTATATGCATTCTCAAATTGGGCTTGTTTTGCTGGTTACATGATGGAATTACTCAATTACTGTGGGCCAAAGTAAAAGGCAAAAATTAATAATAAATAAATATCATGCAAAATTTTATTGTTTTTCGAACTGATGTTATTTTACTTTTAAAAATTATTTAAGGTACATATGTACATACATACTACTGATACCAAGTGGAAGTAGTTAATCAAACAACGTAAGTACTTATCCATGGTTACAGACTAATATAAACTTGAAAAGTGGTATTAAAGTATTTATTATCGACGAAAGCTGTTTTAATGAATCGGTTATTTGGCGTTTGGATAGAAATATGAAATTAAAGCGTTACTAATCACGTGCACCACCCAGGAAAAAATTATCGTCCTCGTGATATCTTCGTGTTTTAACATTGTCTCACCACAAATTAAAATGATTATGCCTATTGGTTTCTCAGTTAATAAGACCATTTATACGTATCTATAGATTTATGTCTTCAGAAGGTCATAATTGCGCCTTTTAAACTTCATAAAAGCACATTCATAAATGCCATGGCATTATTGTTTGCTTGTGGAGTGCAATTGAATTTTAAAAGAAAAAACTTTAGTGCCTTTTTTATTCCAACAAACAAACTGAAAGTGTTAGACTTTTGTTTTGTTCACAGGAACTTAATTCGTATTTTGCGTCGTTCTTGACAACAAAGAAAAATTAACGACAGCAAGAAAACAGAAACAAGTAAAAACCAGTAAAATCAAAGAATGAGACGTATTTATTGAGTATGCATCACTAATAACTGTTGTCATACTTAATACTAAACTAAATATTTAAAAATCCTATTCTTCAATTGTACTACTAGTTTAGCTAGTGATTTAAATTGAAAAAAAAAAACATATTCACATTTGTAATATACGTGAGTAATATAATTTGTAGTATGTACTATATGCATCCATGTTTTGTAAATGTCCTTGACTGGCAACCTTACACTTCGTCATTGCATGCCATTTAGTTTCATTATGATATCAACAAAAAAATCGCTTTATCTACAAAAAAGTAAGTCGAAAATCAATCTAGTATTCAATTATACCTGCTTCTATAAGTAACCGTGTTAATCTTTAGAATCTAAGAAACAAAATGTTACAGAATCATTTTACATCAAATATCATACTATATGACCATTATGATATCAGTCAACAGAATATCACAGAAACAATTTCAAAATATTCTAGACTAAGAGATTATTCATTCGGCAATAAAGATCCCAATTTTTTCGCAGTGTCTCCTTACATAGTAATAGCGAACATTGTAGCATCAACCCTTAATTCAAGTCTAGTCTCTTTAAATGAATTTCCTGTCATAGTTAACAAATCTTCTACTGAAAGAAACTTTCCTTCAATCCTTCCACAAATTCAAACCAACGACTTAATTAACCGTAGAATACCGGAGTTATGGATGTCCTTCCGAAAACATTCAAACTATTCTCCAAGACAAGAACTTCCACAGTTTGTCCAAATGGAACCAATGGACGCCAACTTTGTGTATTGTGAAGTTCCAAAATCCAAGCGCATCAACCCGTTAGTTGTTACAGAGCTTACAAGTCCTTTCGATGTCTATACTTGGATAACCTTACTTGCAGCATGCCTTCTCGTTGTTTTTATAATTGGCAAATCTAAGTGGCTAGTTGCCTTGTCAGCATTATTTGGTTTCGGGGTTTTGCAACTGAAGGGACAGGCTGGTAGATATCAGTTTGTTCTAGTATTGTGGATGTTGGGAACCTATGTAGTGACTCAATTATACCTTGCCAAAGTAACAAGTCTTGTTATTATTCCCCCCGAAGATGATACACTAGTAAGTATGTTGGATTTACAACGGAATAATTTCACACTCATTTTTCGCAGTCAAATCAATCTTTTGAGCGCAAAAGAAGCGTATCCCAAAGTTAAAGTATTTCATATAAATCGTTCGTTTAAAGTATTTTGCGACATGATTGAAAATGCTACTTTATGGAACAAGTCATACAATGACTTTTACAATGCTTTCGTTTTCCACGATCAAAAATTCGCTTCAATTGTCAAGTGGCCGGAAGCAATACAAGGGGCTGAAAAAATTAATGAGTATGCCAAATCAGTAAAGTCACAACATAATCATATTTCACGTGAAACTAGACGCGAAAACCGTTTTTGTTACAGTGGGAAAGAGTTAATTCCTTTGGGACATTTTTATTTTGGATTTTTACCCCCGAAAAGTGAGCGGATGGCTTGGCTGTTTCAACAATTGGTGGAAGCAGGAATATGGCAAAGATGGTGGGAAGAAAGTGTGTCAGTTTTGCATTCGGAAAAGGTACAAAACCGTGTAAAAGTGAAAAGTCCTACAGGCATTATGAAAGCACCAGAAGAGCTGATATCGAGATTAAAATTAAATGGAAAAGTTGTCAAGATTTTTGTTTTATTTTTATTTTGTACGATTATGAATTTCATTTCGTATGTCGGGGAATTTTTTTGGAAGAGCTGCATACAAATGTTATTTAATGTGCTAAAATTCTAATCACGACCATAACAACAAAATTCACAAACCATAGCTTTCTTGTCGAAATTATATTTAAGGAAAATATTAAGTTTTTAATGGAAGTGTTTAAATGAAATCTAAATTTTACTGAAGTAAAACATACTTTACTCGTAATAATTCATAAGCTTTGTAGATGCTTTACGCGATCTTATGTTAATATTTGATTTGGTCAATGTATTTGAACTTGTGAGATTTTTAATGTTATGGTAAAGTTAAATAAATTTTGGGTTGAAGCTTGTGCTTAGAAGCTCTTGTGCAAATGTACATAGAAGCCAATTAAATATGGCTGTTGTCATATGAGACCTTGAACTTTGCATCGATATATTTTCCGAGTGTTAGAATACACTGAAGCTCAGACAGACAACTTCTAAAACTCTTTGTCAATAATATATACTTACAACAGGTGAACATGATGCACATAAGTACAAATTAAAAGCAAATAATGCACAACGAAAAATCGAATTCGGTGAAAGCTAATTCTAAAATATAGAACCCAGTAGCCGTTATCGAACCTTTTAAATTAGCGAATACATAATTGTAACTTAACATTTATATAAGTATTTCACAATATCATTTAAAAACATAGCACAATAGCATTGACAAGCATATTGGATCTGCAAAAGAGCAACTTTACTCTAACGTATTGTACTTGGCACTGAAAGAACTGAAGGTTCCCGTCCCTCACTGATTGCACAGCCTGTGCCGTTTTCTCAAATTCA
>JAQFZG010002043.1:0-18197 GCA_034695465.1 Entomobrya nicoleti
TATCCCAGGATCTCAAAGCTTGCCAAGTAGCGAAAATGACTGTGACGGTGACGATGTTTCCAGTAATGCTTGTTTTATTGAGTCCCAACAATCCCCGTACAATTGTTCAACTAACTACAATGACTTTGAGGAAGAGCCATCTGCTTGTGTAAACGATGGATACATTGGAGTACAATTGGAATCAGGTTCAGATTCAGAGGAAGGGATTATTACACTTAATTTAGCTAAGCCATTATTCGTCGTGGAAGGAAGTCCGCAGTTGTTATCTCCTGATTTAAGAACAGAATGTGGTCGTGGTCTAACGTCTCAATACGAAGTTCCTGTGACGGTTGTACAAGAACAATCATTTGTGGACCAAGAAAGAAGCACAGCATTTCAAAATGAAAAAGAATTATTTGCACCACCAGTTCCGTCACAGTCACATATTGCCCCAAATATCGAAATTGGGGATGTCAAATTAGCTTTCTCCTCGACACCTTCACTCCAACCTTTTCATTCAACAAATGAGCTTTCAACGTTAACTGTTCTCCCGGAACCTTCATCATCTGTACATCAAAAGCGTGCGCCACCACAAGAAGAAGAGGTACATGAAGAAGAAGCACCAGTTTTGCGTCGAAGAAGCCTCCGCACAAAGTACCAGTGTTCCAAATGCAAGGCCACTTTCTCGGATGTTAATAGGTTTGAACATCACTCCAATTTATGCAGTCAGTCGAGTAGTATTGAATCTGACAGTGATTCTGAGGAACAAGAAGATGCGGCGGTTGTGAAGGTCGATGTTGATATACATCCAAATCAAGACATTGACAATGGATCGCCAACAAATGATGCATCATCTTTCTCACGCGGTGGGCAGCAGCGGCGTTGTGTCATAAGAGCAACAAGGAAAGTAATTAATTATGACAGTCAAAAGTACGACAATTGGAGTAGGTAAGTACAAAGTTCATATTATAATTTGCTAAAAAAATATACTTTTGCACGTGAATTTAAAAATAAATAATTAATTAAAATATGTACATTTAATGCTTTTCGCAGGAATGATGATGTTGATGATGATTATGCGAAATATGAATCAGAGTCATCGTCTGAGCACGATTCATCTGGGGATGAAATAAATGAGCAGATTGACACAACAAATCAGACACGAAGACGCTTTCCAAGGCATGTTCCTCCTTCGTGTACTAGTACTAAATGTGATTTAGCCTTTAGGAGCCATGCGGCTTTCAAAACGCATCAAAACTACAAGCATTCCAAAGGCCATGCCCATCTTGGCACTATTGACGTGGAAAGGATGCAGCTGACAAGGAACTCTTTACAGTTGGAAGGCGTATCCCTAGAAACATGTTTCAAGTGTACCTTGGACCCTGATAAGTGCACCAGAAAGTATCCTCTGTCCAACGAACTGGAGAAGCATAAAAAACTACATGCTCAGTTCACCTGTCCCATTTGCGATCTCACTGTGAACGATGCCTTGGATCTCATTGACCACGAAGTGGAACACACAGACGAACAGCAAATGCTAAAGGATAACACTTTCAAAAAAGGTGACGTGTATCATTGCGCAAGATGCAATTACAAGGCAGCGGTTACCCAGGAAATTGTGAATCATTACCTTAGTGAGCACTTAGGATTGCCAGAGATTGAAGCAGAATGCCCAATTTGTCAACAGCGGTTTCCAAGTCACGACACTGTGCCATTAATTCATTATCTCAATTATCATGACCTCAACAGACTGGACGATCCTGGGGACAGGGTAACCTGCAATGAAGCACATTGCTCCGCCTATTTTCTTCGGGAAGACCAGCTTCACACACATTGGACTATGGAGCATAGTAATCTGGAAATCAAGATTGCTGAAGCGAAAAAGGGAAAACGTCAGAAAATTTGGTTAAATAAACATAAACTAGAGAAGCCATATGCGTCCACGTGTCCACACTGCCAGAGAACATTCGTTAGTGGTCGCAGCTTAAAACTGCACATATCAGTGGATCACGTCACAAAAACGTGGGAAAGTTTGGGGGCAAGGGTTGTATCAAAATATGGACTGACAGTGGATGATTGGGTATTCGAAAAAGGGGCTAAACACTTTTGTAAGATGAATGGCTGCAAGGAAAAATTTCGAGAGGAGGAGGCCTTTGTAAGTCATTCAAAGTTGCATGGGGAGTTTCCATGTAACTTTTGTCAAGTTGTGAAGACATTTGCTGGAGACCTCGCCATTCATGAGATGGTCCACGTTGACCATGTGGCTGAAGTCAAAACTACTACCGATCCCCATAGAATGAGATTTCGTTGCAGCAGATGTCCGTTTAGAACTGGCAGGAAGGACAGACATGTGGAGTACTTTGTTTGGAAGCACTTGGGACTTTTGGTTGACAAGAAAAAGTGTCCCATATGCAAGCATGGATTTAAAACCCGCTACAAATACAAAAATCCCAAGAATATGGTCAAAAATTTAAAGCCCAAAATTTATCAACATTTTATTGAGTGGCATGACTTTACCGGGATAGAAGGTGGGGAGGAAGGGGCTGTCAAATGTGACAAGTGTTCGGCATATTTCCGAACAAATGTTCAATTGATGCAGCACGCAGATGAAATACATGACTCACCTGGACCCAACAAAGAGGAAATCGGGGGCACAATTTGTGAGGATTGTGGAATGGGGTTTAGTCAAGTTAAATCTCTTCGCAATCATCGTGTTTGGGTGCACAAGATTGAATTGAAGTTTGCTTGTGATGTTGCTGAATGTGGTGAAAAGTTCGAAACAGCGAGACTGCTTATCAATCATCATAATTATTCTCATAGTGGTAATCCCAATCATAAAAGAACTTTTGTTTGTGAACAGTGTGACACCAAGTTTTTCCTCAAAAATGCCTGGCTTGCTCACATCAAGTGTCACGAACCAAAAAAAGTAGGACTGGCTAAATCTCATATTTGTGAACACTGTGGAAAGTCGTTTAGAATTAACGCGCAACTCCAAATTCACTACAAATTCCACGACGGTCCAGACTCGTGGGATTTTGCATGTGAGATTTGTGGCAAGAAGATATTTTCCCAGCAAAAGTTAACGGAGCACATGAGAGTGCATACGAAGGAAAAACCGTTTAAATGCGAGGTGTGCGGAATGACTTATGGACATCGTCATAATTTAAGGATTCATGTTAATAGTAAGCATAAAGAGATTAAAGATGTTGCTAAAAAGAGAGATACCACTAATTTGGCGTCGTCAAGAAAAGGGAAAAAACTGAAATGAAATTGTAAAATATTTAACAAAAGATAAAAACGATTTATTAGTGTTTATAAATGTTGTACTTTTATAAAACAACAATCAATCCTTCAACAATATCATGTCAATCATTTATATTTGTATTACGATTTGTATCATTAAAAAGTTTAAACAAAACTAATCTTTAGTTTAATTTAATTTATCACCTCGAAGTTCCATTCTACCAACATATTATATGTATCTTTGAGACGATATCTGTTCGGTTGTCTGTTCATGTTCGCTTCGCTCACACTTCGTTCATTTGTCATTGTTAAACGAGTTCAGTCACCTTCTGATTCATTCACAGCTGACTCAGTGTTTTGTTGTCTGTTTGGGTGCATGAAACATTTTGCTTCTCATCTATTTTTACTTGTTGTCCGGCCTCTGTCAAATCAAAACAGAACTGTCAACGTTTATAGTTAATTTGAAAGATAATTTTTTCAAGAGAAAATGGCTTCATTAAATACACCATTTCAACAAGCCCTCTGCATTTACTGCTACAAGTCAGCTACACAAAATCTGACTGAAGTCCCTTTCGAAATTCATAAACATTTCTTAAAGTTGATCAGTAGACACTTAAATTACGATGAAAAAGGTAAAGTTCTCGCAGTATTTGGCCAATGTCCTCCTAAACCTTGTAATGATTGCCTGGGAGTTCTAACCAATTTTTGTGAGCTGTACCACCAATTAAAGTGTTTAGAGTTAAAGCTTAATTGGCAAGTTGATAAGTTATGGAATGTGATGAGATGGGCGGATAGAGTGCCTTCCAGACTTAAATCGTTCAGAAATAGTGATGACTTTGAGAGAAAGTTTGAATTTCGAAATAGTTTCAAGATGAAATGTAAACAACATTTTTCGGACCAATTACCTCGAGTTCCCTTGACAGTGATCTTAAATCGAGAAAATGATGTATTCAGTGCAGAGGTTCAAGAGGACAGGAACGATATTAATTCCCATCATGATGAAAATAATTCACAAGCAATGGAAACAATGGAAAATGAATTATTGGAAAATAAATGTGATGGCATTGACAACAATGATAATGATGACGATAAATCTCCGGACAATTGTTCATCTAACGATACTGACTTTGAGAAAGAACCATCCTGTGTGAGTGATGCAAATCTTATTCACCAGGAGGAAGAGGAAGCAAGTTCTGAAATGGTTATGTCACCTGCTGCTGCTTCCCTGTCACCAATTGTGTCCGAAGAAAATGGCCCGATTTTAAATGTTAAAACCGACCTAACATCTCAATACCAAGTTCCTATGTCAATGTTAAAAGATCAGACGCCTTTTAAAATAGGAAGTGATCCAATTCAAATTCCTCTCGAATTATCATCTCTAAAGCAAGACGTGTACCAAGAAGAAAAGCCGGGGTTGACTCGAAGAAGCCTTCGCACAAAACTCCAGTGTTCCCAATGCAAACGAACCTTTTCCAATGGAAATAGGTTTAAAATTCATACCAATTCTTGTAAACAGTCGAGTGAAACGGAATCTGACACTTCGGACACAGAAGAAGAGAATGTGAAGGTCAAGAGTGAAATTGATGAAATGTCAAGCAGAACACCAAGCAATTTTGGCAATGCCAAAAAGAGAAGTCGGAAGTCGTAAGCATATATGCCAGTACACATTTAAAACTTTGTTTTCAGCTGGGTAATAATTTGAATATGTAGTAATTGAAATGTGTAATAATTTTTAAGGAATGGCGGAGGAACGTCAGACTTGGAGTTGCCATACACCAGCAGTTCTTCAGGCGAGGAAATTGATGACCTTGACAAGAAAAAGGGAAACCAGCGAAAATACAAGCCGTCCTATTTATGTAACAAGTGCACTCCTCCCAAATTTTACAAGTCCAAGTTGCATGACATCTACAAGCATTCCAAAGGTCATTTGCACCTTAATGTTGCTACTTTGAAGAGACTGAAGCTGACCATTAACTCATTAAAACTGGATGGAATATCCCTGGAAACTCGTTATGAATGTACCTTGGATCCCGACCAATGTTCCAAAAGTTATCCCATTCCCAAAGAACTGGAAACCCATACAAGGCTACATGGCAGCTTTGCTTGTCCAATTTGTGATCTCTGTTTTAACCAAGCGTTGGATCTTATAAACCACGAGTTGGAGCACTCAAATGACAAGCTTCTTGCAGAAGACAAGGATTTCCAAAAAGGTGAAACTTTCCACTGTGCCAGATGTGATTACAAGACAGTTGCAAAAGCGGAAATTGTGAACCATTGCCTTAAAGAACATTTAGGACTGGCAGAGATTCAAGCAAAATGTCCCATTTGTCAACAGGTGTTCCCAAATTTTGACACTGTCCCATTAAAACACTATGTCAACTATCACGACCTTAACAGATTGGATAATCCTGAGGATAAGATCAAATGCCAATGCCCTCAACTGGACTGCCATGCCTATTTTCTCACAGAGGACCAGCTTCATGTACATTCGAATAGGGAGCATGGCTCTTTGGAAATTAAAGCTGCTGAAGAGAAAAAGATCACAAGAATGAAAAATTGTGCGAGTAAAAAGAAACTTGAAAAGAAAAGCAATTCATGTCCTCATTGCCCCAGAAAATTTCAAATTCCTAACCATTTGCGACTTCACATTTTGGGGCAACATTTAAAAGAGTCTGGCTTTCAAGATGCAGAGGTCACGAAAGGGGAAAGGAGCATTACCAAAGATGGATTGACAGTGGATGACATCGTTTTGGAGAAAAATGCAAAGTACTTCTGCGAAATAAATTGCTGCGAAGAAAAGTTTCGAAAGGAAGAGGACTTCAAAAGTCACTCGAAACTTCATGGCGAGTTCCCCTGCAACTTTTGTGAGACTGTTTGTACTTTTGCCACGGATCTGGCGACTCACGAAACGGTACACATTGATAATATGGCTGAAACTAAAAGAAGGAGTAATTACCGACGAATGAAATTCCGTTGTAGCCGATGCCCATTCATTGCTGGACGGAAGGGAAGATATGTGGACCACTTTGTTTCGCAGCATTTAGGCTTGGTTGTTGATAAGAAAAAATGTCCCGTATGCAAGCACGCTTTTCCATTTTATTGTAGTGTGTCCACAAGAAAGAATCATGAATTTAGAAAGCAAATATATCAACATTACATTGAGTGGCATGACTTTACTGGGGTGGAATGTGGGGAGGAAGGGGCTTTCAAATGTGACAAATGTCCGGCATATTTTCGAACAAATCTTCAACTCATCCAGCACACAGATCAAGTACATGGCTCACCTGGCAACAATGTTGAGTATGTAGAAAGCAATGAGTGTGAAGACTGTGGAATGAACTTTGCCCACAATAAAGGACTTGGTCAACATCGACGAAAAGTACACAAGGTTGAGTTGAAGTTCGCTTGTGATGTTCCAGAATGTGATAAAAAGTTCGAAACGACAAAAGAGCTTATTCATCATAATAATCGTGTTCACTTTGGGGACACTTCGGGTGAGAGAAAATTTAGTTGTGGGGAGTGTGAGAGAAAGTACTTCACAAAAATTGCCTTGCTTTCCCACGTGAAAGCTCATAAGCGAAGAAAGTCTGGTTGTGTTTGTGAACAGTGTGGCAAGTCTTTTAAAGACAAAACTTGTCTTGAAGTGCACTACAAATTTCATGAGGGTCCGGAGTCGTGGGATTTTTCGTGTGAGATTTGTGGCAAGAAGATCTATTCCCAGCAAAAGTTAACGGAGCACATGAGGGTGCATACGAAGGAGAAGCCGTTTGTTTGCCAGGTGTGTGGGGTGGCTTATGGACATCGTCATAATTTGAGGATTCATGTTAATAGTAAGCATAAAGAGATACAGGATCTTGCCAGGAAGTGTGACACTACTAATTTGGGGTCTTCAAGGAAAGGGAAAAAACTAAAATGAGATGTGGTGTGGTAGTATAGTTGTCTGATGAAATAAATGATTTGTTATTTGTAATTATTATTGGAAAATTATTTTATTTTGTTGATTATATTTAAACGTATATTTTACAACACGATTTAAATGTATCCTAGATTTGAATGAATATACTTTTACATAAGTACATACATACCTGAGAAGGTTTTTGTTATTTTGTCGAAAATAAATTTATCTTGATACGATTCACAGATTTGGCCAACATGCTTTCTTATTTATACCTAAAGTCAGATAACTCATTCTTAGCAATTTAATTTTCACTATAAATATGATATGAATTTTCCCTGTTAACGTTTTTTGTGTATATATGAAATACGTACATTCAGTAAAAACTACTTTCAGTGGGATTATCATCCATCGAAAACTTCAGTTTCCATAATATTGATGCATTGATTTTAAAATGGACTATTGATATATTCAAACCGTGTATGTTCTCCTAATGCATAACCTAACCGAGAAACATAGGCTAACAAATAATTCTCTCAACAAAAAAGATCGCTGGTGGTGTAATGTTATGCCAAGTTGTATAAAAATACTATGAATGTCAAAAGGTCACATCTGTTTTAATGCATCTTTGCTTGTTTGAAGTATTTACATTTTGTTATGAAATTGTTTGTTTTAAATGACAAATTTCTTCTCGGAATAATGTCAACTTTAGTTTCTAACAATTGCAGTGATCCTGTTAAGTAAAATTCAATTAGTGCCCGAATAACGTGGTAAAATAAATGTAATTTAGTCTCCAGGTGCCCACAAAACTTCACAAAACCAAGCACCTATGCACATTCCTATTAAATATAAGAGCACTTTAAAAACTGCGCCTAAATCCTCAACTGAAGCCTTTTTAAATCCATCCACTTCTTCATCATCCCAACCACCCTCTCCTCCAAAAATCTTTGCAGAATATCTAAAAGAATTTACGTTACCTCTTCCAAGTGTTTTAGTTTTATTTAGTAGCCCGGTCACCACACCAGTCTCATAAGTTTTCTTGAAATTAGAAAGTAACCCACTTTCAATAATACGCGCAACAGTTCTCTGGAAACTTTCAAGAAAAAAGGTATTCCTCTTAACAAACCACACCATCGGCGATGAAAACAATAAAGGCTCGTTAACGTTTTTAATCATTTTTCTCCCAGCAAGAAGACTAAGTAGAGGATATATCATTCTTAGGCTGTATTCCTGTCGGAAGCCAATAGCGTTGTACACAAATACAATACGTTTAGACATGTCACACAATTGGTCTGTGTTGATCATCATATTAAACCTTTTATGAAAACTAGCACAAGCTAATGGCACTGATTTACTTATATTCTGAATAAAGTATACAGGGCTTGGTTCCGTATCTACAACGACGAGTGAACGCAATAAGTTGAAAATATTTGTATTGTTTTCTAGCATCCCATTTTTCAAATGTTCGAATTGTAAATGGAGTTGAAGGGATAGAAGCGATTCTGCAAGAATCAAATTACTCGAGTTATCTAGCAATTGACTCCAAGTTTCAGGAACGTTTTTTGGATCGGGTGTTTTTGTCAAATATGAGTATACTGTTGATGTGTACAAGTTCCTGAGCAGCATACTAGATAATATCCATGATGAAATTACAAGTGCATTGCGGTAGTTATATTTACCCTTAAGATTATATGCTATACCGACCAGTATGCTTAAAGCCCAGTACCAACTGTCTCGAAGTTTGAACCCACAAACTGATGATACATAACAAAGGAACACAAGAAGTGTACCAACACTAATCCAAATACTCTTACTGAATGGTTGAAACACTGCAAAATCATCACTTTCCAGTGTATTCTCATTTTCGCCTAAGATAACAGTGAATCTAAGACCCTCGAACTGGACACCTTGAGCCAGGACAATATCAGTCAGTTCTCCGAATATGTCTTGGTACAATATTTCGTTATAAGTAAATTCTCGTTGTAAATAAGAGCCACACTGAGTACTTGTGCAATTTTGAATTTTAGAAAATATCGTTAAGGCACAGGTTTGTTCCATATATGGGGACATAAAATCACTTCTCACATTTGATACTGCAGTGGGTTTGTAGCAAATGTGACCATTATCATTGTTCCCATTTGAATACTTTTCTTCATACCCAGGCCATCCAAATTCATTAATTCGTTGATGAAATGATTCCCAGACGATGTCAAATGTTTTCAACATTTTTGGTAATTTCAATAAATCAACCAAGATAGCCAGTCGTTTAATTTCCACAACAGTTAAATTTAGTGCTTTGATGTTAGCTTTAGTGCAGGTATAGCAACCAATATAAATGCTACTATTTTGTCGTTTTTCAACCACAACTAATCGAGAGCTGTCCATAAAAGATGGCATTAACACTTGGAAACCCGATATGTTTTCGTTGTTCTTCGAAATAATTAACAAGACGTAATCTGGCGATACTCTTCTAAAGTTTGATGTTCGTTCCGATTCTGAATTAGTTTTGTTTTCAAACAAGGACGTCAAGAAATGAAACAGTTTGTTATCGAAATAAATTTGACTAGAAATATCTGAAAATACAACGGTACAATACCCCGAATATCTTAAGATAGGTAATAGAGTCCAGTGCAAAATCGAAATATCTGCCGACTTCTGGAGAACTTGTACACTCTCCATTCTCAAAATATCTGGCAATTGTTCCAGGAAGTCGTATTGAATATTTTTAAAGTAGTTTTGTTCTACAGCAGGATGTATTGACGTACAATGGTTAAAAAATTTCGGCAGTGGATACTCAAACGATTTAAGTCTTTTGAAAACGCACAAAATATAAAACAGCTTAAACAACAAACTATCCATGATTCAGGTTTTACTTGAAAAGCATATATTCGTAGAGCTGGTTACAAAGAATGGTGACATCACTCTATTTTTTCACGTTTATTAAACTGAATTCCATGTTAGTTATGTTAGTACATATTGGCTATATTTAGATATTATGTAAAGGATAGATGTACTTCAACATATCATTATTGGCAGAAGCAAAAACCATCTGAATGATCAAATTTGGACATGTTTTTCAAACAAAATATTCTAACGAGTGGATAAGTGTTATAGTTCAAATAACGAAGTTCATAACTTGAGTTCATGTGTAAACATCAATAAGTGACAAGTGTACGTTATGATAACTACAAATTGCAAGCCTGAGATCATTCGAATGTTATTTGTTATAAAAATACTCATGCATGGCTACTCACTACTCATCTTTGTAACCATGTAATATTTGATGTTAACGATCCATCATTTGTATCGCTCAAAGTTTCACAAGGTTCAACAAGGAGGGAAGAATAAACCTATTTTCACAGTAGGACAAAATCATTATTCTGTATTATATTTTTAAATTCGAGAACATGATCAGCTTTGTTTATACATAATTGTAATTTTGTTATTCTATATAAAATAATAATAATAATATATTCGAAGTTATAATCATTTTCGGCCAATAAGCTTATTAATTTAATGCAAAGCTTACAGCTTTCAAACAAAACTCATCCCAAACAAGTATATCCTTGTCATTATACTATTGCCAGACAACCAAAAGCCTACAAGATAAAAATACTCTGAACTTTGCCACAATATTTATTGAAATGTGTAGAGTCGTTGAATAAGTATTGTAAACAAGTTTGTACCAAATTACAAAACAAGTGAGTAGACACAAAACTAGACGCGTAATCAACGAAATCACTAGAAGTTGATCAATAATACATCATTTTTTCGTAAAACAATCATGTTTGGAGCCTAACGACATACAGCAAAGTGTTGGGTTTTGAGGCTTCGAAGCACAAACTACCACATGGAAAGAGACCAATATTTGTTGTACAAACATACAAACGATTTATTCCGCAAGTATTCGGGTCTATACAAATTTTGTTAGAATGTCACCAAAATCGTGCACGTGAATCATATATAATATAATGCGTGTTTACTAAACAAGACATCCTACTAATTGATTCAGGGATTACTCATAAAACCATATCGAAACTCGTTTTGGGTTGGCATAAAATATTTCAGAAATAGAATGCTACATAATTATGTTCATGAATTTTTAAGCTGTATGAGTAACTCCAAATATACATTTTACGTCATCTAACTTTAGCATGCCCTCTTTAGACTCATAATATCAAATACCTGTTTCAAAGTACATACATATAGAGCATCGCAATTCTCCCTAGTTTACGAGTGTACGTATCAACTTGATGTCAAAACTTTATGAGCTCTCGAGATATTAAGTTTTACACTTTACAGCAAAATGTTTTTCACAGAAAATCTCATACAGCTTTTTTCTCTACATTTAAAAACGCTCAAACTATACGGATCATATCCATTCTATTTTGACCCAAAGTCCCAACTTCTTTGTTCCTCTAAATCTTTTAAGGAATCAATAAAGACTAGCATATTGTTTGCAGTTGCAACATTGACATGGTTCCAAATTTACTATGGGAAAAATGTATTCTCTTCGGGGGACCTTTTGGAAAATATGATATACGCTGGAGCTGAGTACACCTTTGTTATCACAAATTACATATATTTTACCAGGAAAGATATGGTCATTGAACTATTCAACATGATAAATATGGTGGAGCTGAAACGGAAAAAGCAAGATTGTAAGTCATTTCAATTTTAAATCCTACTCTAGTATAACTGTAAGTTTTTATATAATGAAAGGCAATAAATTTGTATGATTATAGTGCCGACGAAAATCCATAGGATGGATGAAAATTCAGAAGTAAAAATGATTAAATTCGTTCAGTTAAGTGCCACCGTATCAGCCCCTCTCTGTATAACTTGTGAGTGTATTCGTCTATTCTTCTTTCCTTGTACCCCATTTTTCCCTGGCTACTTTCTTTTATCTGAGTGTTCGGATAACTTCACTGATCCGGGAATACTTACAAGTGTAAACTTCATATCCGATGAAATACCTTCAATGATTTTTCGAGTAATTATTTGTGGATTTCTTTTTGTTATACTAATTTCACCATGTGGAGCATAT
This sequence comes from Entomobrya nicoleti, assembly GCA_034695465.1. Classification (NCBI taxonomy): domain Eukaryota; kingdom Metazoa; phylum Arthropoda; class Collembola; order Entomobryomorpha; family Entomobryidae; genus Entomobrya; species Entomobrya nicoleti. Next base: position 12,165 of record JAQFZG010002043.1, read on the forward strand.
TGCCTTGTCTGCATGCAATTTGTTTTTACTCAAGCTTGTTGTCTACGGAAACAGTTAAATTGTTTTCGAAAATCTATTCAGAAGCGAGTTAGACCACACCTACTCAACTACGTGAAACACCGTATCAGCTTCAAGGAATTCAGAGAGCTCCAAGTTTTGGTTCAGCTTTTCAATAACATTCATCAGGGTGTGTCCATTGTTGTTATTGTAAATTTTTCAGCGTATGTTTTCGTGCTCAGTTTATATGGCTTAATTATAAACGGTTCGGGGTTGTCGTATTTCCAAATTTTACTCTTGGTATGTATTGGGATGGATGGGTTTCTAGTGATTACTGTGTGTCTTGGAACATTGGGTAGTTTGTATAATGAATCAATAGAAATGAAGGAGTTGATTAACAAAGAGCTAGTGCTGGCACAAGCTACGAAATATAGCAGAATGTGGACTTCAAGGTATTCGAGATCATTAAGACCGTTGATGATACGAGTTGGATCTGTGATTTTTATTGATCGTTTTACCACAATTAACTTACTCAATATATGTATTACAACACTAATGAATATGCTGCTACTCAAATAATATAGTGTAAAAAACCTACGATTTTGGTTGATCGTTTTATATTTTTAAGGATTAATTTATTTCATTTATGTATTACAACGTTACTGAATAAGCTGATTAGATAAATGGGATTGGATAAGATAAATAAAAGAAATATTTAAGTAAATCTATGAGCAAGATCTCTGGGTAACTTTGTTGTATGTATATCTCAAACCAAAAAGCTTAGTAATCAGTTTAGAAGTTTAGTTGACAAAAACACTTGCTAATAGACTGCTAATTGTAAATAAAATACGTATAATTGAATTAAACAATTAAAATCCCACAATCATATTTTTCATTAAAAAGGGTGTGCTAGTTTACGAAGTCGAAACTCATCTAATTGACAAATACTGATGAAATGTATTTTTTAAATGAATTAAAAGCTTTAATATTTAATTCATATAAAAATTCGATTTATCATTAAGACTTTAACAAATATCATTAGATATTGAGATGCAAATAATTAGGTTTATATGTGTGTGCTGAAGCATGTGTTTATAATTTGACACCCTTTGTCAAGGTTAGTTTTAGTACCTACCTCGTACATTTTACGAATATAACGACTCGAGGTAAAATAGTACAATGTGCTAGTGCTAGAGGATTTCAGACAATTTGGGGATTGAAATGGGAGTTTCTTCATAACAAAATGTGGCTTATCCTATGAAAATATCTAGTCGCTATTCAAATCGTTTCAATATCACGGTTATAATGTATACAACTTACGGTAAATATGTTTTTCGCTATATCAACTTTGTTGACATATGTGCTCTACTTAAATTTCACAAACAAACTTTTTGAAAAATTTAAAGCTTTGTCACAGACAAGTATAAGTAAGTAGTATTCGGTGTTGTGGTCTGTGAAGCTTTGTTAGTTGCTCCCGTCAGTGGTAATGATGGTAATGAGTGTAAGAGTTCTGGTTAAGTGTACTATTTATTTTTTTGACGTAAATGCTAATATTTCTAAAATATGCAATTCACCTATATAATTTCATGTTTACAGTTTATCACAATACTTCATAATTCATCGAATGTATCCAGGATGTCAGTCATTAGCTTACATAAGTTTAAAATTAGCGAGGGCGGTGAATAACAACACGTTAACCGTTACTATTACTGTATACAGCTTTTGTTGCATTTCAAAAGTGTATGCAATTCTCCAAATAGTTGTTTACGACTACGTTGTACCTCTACTGGTATTACTGCAAGCATGTCAAACAGAACGACTTTTCTTAAAAGCATTTTATTATTTTCTATATCACTTTCAATGGAAACGTCAAGATGACCAATATTCGAATGGGGAAAATTGTCCCAGAAATACCTTGAAAACTGCCAAAGTTTCTACTCAAAAATGAAAGATTTCCATTCATGCGCCGACCGAAGATGTGCATTTGTAGCTGTTTGTAACGATATCGCAAGGTCCACCAACTCAACATTAATTTCCACAGGAAACCATACATCAGCTTGCGCTTTTCACTCCAGTTGGTCAGCATAGCGAAAGAAGCCTGTCTCACATTCTCAAAACATGGAAACAACAACAGAACCAGACAAATTTGCAAAATGTCAGCTACCTTGACAAAAAACCAATTTACGTTCAAGGAGACGCCTTTCTATTAAACTTTGCCTATTGCGATTGGCCTCGTTGGAGACAAGAAAACGCTTGGAAATTTCAAGTGATAACCGACCCAATGGATACATATTCATGGTTTGTATTGACTTTAGCTGTTTGTATAATTACATTAGCCATGACAAATAAGTCGAAACGTTCGATTGCTGAAACAGCTTTACTGGTTATATCACCAATTTTATCAGCCGGAAATGTTCCAAAGTTTTCTTTCCTATTCATTTTATATATGTTATGTTGCATGGTATTTGTGAATTTCTATTTGGGGGAATTGACAAGCCGAGTGATTGCTCCATCAGAGGAAATAATATTATCGGATGTTGGCAACCTTTACAGTGAATCTTACATGTTAATGTTTCCCAGCAAGTCTCTTCAGCAATATGTCAAAAGTTTTCACGTGAAATATCTCAATGAACTTGTCGATCACTCTGAAATAGTACCGGACAACGACTTATTTAATAGGCTGGCTTTGCAACCCAAAACAGCCATAGTATTTCCATGGCCTTTAGCACTCCGGGCTTTAATGGTGGCACACTTTATTGCAAGAGAAGTTGATCGTTCTTGCTTTGTAGCCAAGAATCTTATTTCTGTTACAGAGGTTCAGTTTCATACAATTTTGCCGCCTAATAATGAAAATGTTGGGAGTGCGTTTAAGAGATTTATGGAAACTGGAATTTTTGAATGGTGGCTTATTGAATTTAAAAGGTTATCCATATTTGATAGAGTCCAAGATAGAGCCAGGGTGGTGAGTCCAACTAAAGTAATTTTTTCAACAAAGTTTTACGCACAAAAGCTAACAGGAAAAATTCAATTAATATTTTTACTGTGGGCATTGTGTTGTCTCGGCAGTTGTATGATTTTTGTGACAGAGTTTTCAGGGGTTTTGTGTACATTTATCGGCTTAATATGTCGTAAAATATTTCTTTATATAAAACAACATTATGTTATATTATTTGATTACATTGAATATATTTAGTACAGAGCGCACTAAAAATAAGTAATACAACGATAAAAGTAATTTTATGAACAAATCTTAAACTAACCATTGTCCTTTTTGTCAATTTGTGAAGATGCAAAGTGATTAAATGAAATTTATTTTGACAAAACTAAGAAACTGTGTGTCAAGGTGCAAATGCGCAATAGCTCACAAGGTACAAATGCCATTCATATTATCTTACGATCACAAGTCCTATCTGTAATTTCTCATTTCATATAAATCTCATCTGAAATGTAATTGAACTATTTGAAAAATTGTATTTTTAATTAATAATTCTACGACTAATACTGTAAATATTAACTAATAAAATTGGATTTTATTATGTAAAACATTTTTATTTACAAATTCTACAAGCAATTTGAATCTATGATCTAGAACTAGAAATTTGGAAATGAGTTTTCGAACATACGCCAAGCCCCACAAGAGGTTGTATAAATGTCACTGTCAAGTTTACACTGGTTTTCATTGTGAAACTAATTGAAAATTGTTTACTCGGGTTCAGTGATAAACAGCTCCGTAGTTTGAGGTTCGTCCGTAAGTTCTGTTATGTTTATTTTCAACTGCTATGGATATTGACATATAATATTAATATTATGTTCATAAAAAGTTTCATATTTAAATTAGATATTACACCCACCAGTAAACAGTTAAGTGGCTTTCAGTTTTATGACTTCTTTATTATTCAGTAGTACTTAAAATAATAGGCAAGGGACACTATGCTGAGTTTTTGCAAGATATCAAATAAAGCGTATTATTAATTCGGTACTACTTTAAAAATGTAGACATCTAACCGTTTATTCATGGTAAATCATATATTCCATAATGTGTGCCTCGATTTATATTCAGTTTCTATTTTAAAATTTAATGTCTGCTTTTAAAAATCGTGTATTTCGTGTTCAGATTTTTTCGACTTTTTAGTCATGAATTACAATCTCATCAGTTTTTAAAAAGGAAGTTAGTTAAATATTAAACCCGATATAGTTAAGCTTCGCTTCTGTTAATAGGGTTTTGGGAATCTATAAATTTCATAGTCAAATTACGAGTTAAACCCCTAATTTGTAATTTAACCTAAACGATACGATGATTTAAGTGTTGAATCTAGTTTAAAAACAGCTTTCTTCCTCATTAGTAGTCAATTACCGACAAAAATGAATTTAAAAAATCTCTCCAATAAAAAAATTCTTTTCATTTTAGATGTAACAGATAACCAACCTGTGCATTTACTTACATTATAGTCACACTTTGAATAGCATGAAATCATGAATATATAAATGATAATATTTTCATGAAAATATTATCATGAAATTTGCTGTCATTATTTACATAATTTTGTGATTGTAAAATTGACCATGAACCTTCGGCCATAATAAAACACAGCCCTAAAAATTTTTATGTTTATGTCAAGAACTTGTTAATATTAATTCAAAAAAGATTGATGTGTTTAAATTAAAGAAAACCTTGTCTCGCCTTGAAATTTGTCTTGCTTAAATATCCGACCCTTCGTGTAAAGTAGGATAGAAGTGTGTGTGGGATATGAATTATGATTTAAATAGCATTCTAAAGTTTGAATTTTATTATGGAAGTAGAACAAAAACAACTATATAAAAGCATTATACTTACACACTTCATTGCGAATGATTTAATGTATTAGTTATTACTACTACATACCGATTTTCTTTAAACCTTTTCGTAAATGCTTACTGTGTACTATGTAAAGCTTCAATCTAAACTCCACACGTAACTTGTTAATCAGAAATATTTGAATATATTTAAAAAACATGTCAAGCTTCAAATGATGTCAGATAAAAATATTGCTTTCCGTATTTCCATGAGTCAAAAATATTTTTCTCACATTTGATAACAACCAACTGCGTAGTTTGAGGCATTACATTTTCGTGTTTGCTTTTCAAAAGCTATTCATCATGATTGATGATGTGACGTAAATATTCCATGTTTAAATTATATATCTATTCCCATATGTCATAGTGAAATTTTAAAGTTCGACTATCATAATGTACATATAATCTAATAGTACTTTTAGTTATAAGTCAGAGACCGTATCAAGATATTTTACAAGATATCGAGCAAAACACACTATTTGTTCTTAAATAATAAGAAGCACAGGCCATCAAACCTAATATTTAAGATCAACACATAATATATATTTGACAGCGCGTGTCTTAAATAATAATATAGTTCTAACTTAAAATTGGCAGTGCCTGCTTTATAATTATAACGAGTATGTATATAGAAATGTTAGTATTCAAAGATATGTGATTCATCGCAATCAGTTTCAGCGAAGAGAAGTTATACGTTGAACTCGAAATAGAAAATTCATATATTTTGGTTTGTTCCTTTCGGCTGGTATATAATTTTGTAAAAGTTATCAATTTATTGATGAAACTTGGAGAAAAAAACTCCTATTTGTAATTCAGTTTTAAAATGCTTGAGTTGGAATACTTTTACCATTTACCATAACCTAATTTTGCGTTTCATTTCTTGGAATTACACCACTAAAAATCAAAGAAACAAACTCCGGCTAACATTAAAATAAGTGCCTAAACATAAACATAAACAGATCTTTATTGAAACGTGTCTTGCAAATTTCACAGTACAACAGGGAACCATGTTCTTCATTAAGTGACACGGTGAATATTATAATCATCTATTTAAAAATAATTAAGTCATTAAAAACATAATATATCAGTTTTTCTATTTCTACATACAAATTGTTTCATATAATCTTTAGTAAAATGTATACCCAGCGAAAAGTCTCTCGGAAGACTGTTAATTAGTTTAGTTGACCTATACGCTAAGGAACA
>JAQFZG010002044.1:0-18195 GCA_034695465.1 Entomobrya nicoleti
AAAAAATATTTGCATATGTGGAAGTAATATTAATCTTTTGCTCAATTTGACGTAATGATTTTATAATTTTTAGACAGACCTAAAGTGTATTGCTGTTGCTGCGAACTCAACAAGCTTAAAAACGAACTTTAATACAAAGTGACAGCTGCGACAAATATGTACACGCTCACATCCCGTGCATTATGATATGATACACAAAATATAATAAGTATTTACCCTCTGGCCTTAGTAAGTATAAGTAAGTCATTATAACGCGAAAGCTGGATCCACACTTATAAAAGCTCAGAGCAACTCTTTTCTCCAGCTGATATCATTCACTCTTTTTCTGCCCCATAACTACCTAAGCTGTTCTAAAGAAGATAAACAAGGAGGATAACAAAATGTTTCCAGTTTATTTATAAAACATATTTGCATTTTTTTGTGATTTGTTTAAAAAGATAAACATTGTCTTTGAAAAGTTTCTAACACAAAATTGTCAAAGTGTTCTATAAAAACTTCATTACAATGAGTGGACCAAGGTTAAAGTGTTCTTATTGTGAAAAACAATTCATGAGCCAAAGTAATCTAAATGTTCACATCAATATTCACCTGGGAGTTCGTTCATCAGAGTGTATATTTTGTAACCAAACATTCTCTCAAGACAGCAGTCTTTTTGCTCATTACCTTACCCATACAAAAGAAAAACCTTACTTTTGTACTTTGTGCGACCAATCATTCGGTCATTTGTCAGCATTAAGAGGTCACATAAATAGCCATGTAGGAGAAAAGGCTTTCAAGTGCAATAAATGTGGCAGTGCATTCACAAGAGTAAATGCTCTTAATCGACATAAAATAACACAACACAGTGAAGTAAATAAATTTAAGTGTAATCAGTGCGAAAAAGAGTTTGGAGTGAAATATTCACTAACCCGACACATCAATACACATAAATCTATTACAGAGTTTCAGTGCACTTTGTGTAGTAAATATTTGTCGTCAAAGGTAGCCTTGAATGCCCATCTCAAATTACATACAGGAGAGAAGTCTTTTGGATGTTCGTTTTGCCCAAAACATTTCATGCGAGCAGGTGATTTGCATAGACATGAAGAGTCACACCAAAGTAGCAAGTGTTATTGCTGCAAAATTTGCCAAAAGATGTTTAAAACAGAAATGATTTTGAAAACACACATGAAGACTCACGTAGGCATAAAATCTTATGCTTGTAATCAGTGTGACAAAGCATTTTTAAGGAAATACGATTTCAAAAGCCATGAAAAACGTGTTCATTTGAAAATTAAAAATTTAGAGTGTAATATTTGTGGGGCTAAGTTTGCTTCGAAACAGCAATTAGAATTGCATGTGAGAAGTCACACTGGGGAAAAAGCATTTAAGTGTGAAAAATGTTCAATTGCTTTTGCACATGTGACCACCCTGAGAAAACACAAGTGTGTAACAAGTCTTTAGAATCAATTTACATATATTTTACACGAATAGCGCAACAAAAATGTGTTGGCACTGAAATTAAATTTAATCATTAAATTTAAATTAACTACTGATCTGTGTATCTGTTTTGCTAAAATTATTTTTGAAAGAACATACCTCAAACGTAACATGGATAAAAGGAATTTTAATGTGAGCTATAAAATTAAAATGTTTATTTATTTCATTACAGTCAACATACTTGTTCAATAAATGTTTGCTCAAGTACCAATTAAGAATAAGATTAATTAAACTGTCAAACTAATAAGATTGCTTGACAAACAGCTAAGTTATTGCAATGTTATCCTGGGTAAATATTATTAGCAGTGTGAACCAAAGTTAAAACCATAAAATAACGTTTAACTTAAATGTGAAGTTATTTATGAAATGTTAATAACTTTAGAGAAGTAACAATTAATTTCAGAAAAAAAGTTTTTGTTCAAGAATATCGAATGCAGCAAATATTACTGTGGCGAAATGTGTCTATACATAAAAAGTAGTGAAAATACGTCTATTATAAGTTTGAAGCAGTTTAAAGTCCATGTATCATTTTTAAAGTTTAATAAATATTTATTCTATTTGATTATTTTTTTTAATATGTAATAAAAATTTAGTATGTGAGACTTGAAATGACATAACTTTTATAACGCTTATGCAAAGAAGAGATATATACTTATTTATTCCGTACGAAACTCATCATCATCAAAATTTCTCATCATCCTAAAGCAATAGGACATAACGTTTTACAGATATTAAGCCAAGTTGCACAACTCATTCCATTTTTTTCTAGGTTCCCCATGAATTTAATCTTCATTCTCTAGCTATGGAACAAATTTTTCTAAATTTTACTGCCTAATATCATTCTGTAACTTTTACATTATTGGAAATCTCCTTATGAGCCAATTATAAAGTGATTCATTGTTAAACGATGTTTGATCAATATCGTAGTTAAGATTTCGATTCACGATGGACGTTCCATGTTATAAATATTTATGCAAAATACTACTTTAAAATATCGATAAAACGATGTTATATTATTGCGCAATGAGACAAGACAAAATATTTGATTGATATCTTAACCGCCATAAAATTTGCCTAAATTTTGATACAATAATGTATAAAGATTTCTGGTAATGTACTTTTACCAAGAAGTTTTGACCTATATACACTTTAACAATAAAAATAACGTAGCAAATGGAATGTAAAAATCAAATCCGATTTGTGCATTTTTACATTTTTATTTTCTCGTGGTTACACTTTAAACGAGTTTTGTAAACGGCTGTACGAGTAGCTAGTTTTTACTAGTACCAATCCGTCCAAACAACTTCTATGAGTTGAAGTTTCATCCCATTACTCACGATAAATGAATATTTCTCAATAGCATGGATCAAAGCATTTAAAGTTGCTATCGTATTAAACTACTTTGAAAAACTTAAGAATAATATTTTTATATGCATTTCTTATGCGATACTATTCATAACTACACATCTGGATCATACATAATTCTTATTGTTTCTTTGTTTCGATTTTTTTCTTTTATCAAGTCATAAAAAATGCTTTCAGATGTTCACAAATTTATTTGCCTGATTATTTTAGAAAATTCATCAGCAACTCTCAGAAACTTGGTAGGACCTATTAAGCAGTTAGTGCATCAGTATTAATTGTAACGCTAGCTCTTGTTCTCGGATACTGGATGGCTCCATGTCTAAAGTTTACATGTTAGCTTTTTCAATTCTGTTAATATTTAAACTATCTAATAGTATATATGTTTAAAGCTTTTTAAGACCAATAAGCAACTTACAAGTATAAACTATCAAACTTTTTACGTAAACAAATTGTGTCATTCTACCAAAAACTAGCACCTTCCCATGACGAATTAAAATTAACCTACAACTCTTTCTAAACTTGGCCATCACTTTTCTTTCAAGATTACTACATCGAAAGCCTACCTTAGCCCACGAGTCAAAGTTCTTATTCCCTTTTACCCACAAATATTTTCCAATTTGTAAAACAAACATCCAAAATACTAGAAAGGTCAAATAACCAATACTCATAAAACTTTTAATGTACCAGCTAAGCTTACCCCAAAATTTAATCAATACAACTAGAATATAAATAAAATATAACGTAATAACGGCATGAGTAATTACAAGATATGGACCTACAAAACACCAAACATTTTCGTTGAGATATTGCAGCGACCTATAAAAAATTCTGAGGTTATCTGGTTGCCTTAATACGGCAACAGTTTTATATTTATAAGTAGACCTCAAACTTAATTCCTGAATTAGTACAACCAAATAAACTAAATATGTGACGCAGCCTACTCCAACAAAAGCGACTGTTATTAACATTACACCGCTTATATACGAATGTAAAGTGGCAAATGGTACACCAAACAGAAAATAAGAGTAATATCGCTCAGGTATTAGCTGTCCAAGAAAAACTGCATCCCGTGGATCGTAAAAGCTGTATAGTGTAAACAGCAAACTGATCCAACCACTAGAATTCAATAGTCCAAAAACAGCAAAATCAATGGACCAATTCAATTTTGCCTTATTTCGTTGAAATTCCGGCATATATTTTCCTAGTCAAATAAAACATACCTTTATATTAAGAGTGTTTTGACTTGATTTATATTTTGAATTTATATAGCCATATATTTATAACATACGTTCTACAAAGTGGAGAAAACCAATGACTTTGTTGAGTAGCAGCAACGTATCCTCTAAACATGTATGTGGTATTGACTGAATGATTGTCAACAGAAACAGTGTCAGCGTAAATAACAGCTTTAGTGTAAAACGATTGATGTCACCGTAAAGATATTCCATCGCTGTTATGGGAAAAGTCGAAAGAATCCAAATTTGTTGCAAGGCACTAAAAACAGCAACTTTACGTTGTACGGTAATGTCAGGGCATATTGAAAAGGTGCGGGTGTTTTTATCGAAGGAAATAGCAAATGATCCTGTGGTGCAAGCTAGTTTGGTAACCATATATAACATTTGATATAGTCGATCGCTGATCATTTTGATTGTGTTTGAATACAGACGCTTATAAGACAATTGTTACAATCCCAATTCCAATCTTTTTTACTTTAAAATTGTTGATATGTTTTGCAATATCATTATTATTATTATAAAGCTTTGATGTTTAAAAACTTTACTTGGTAAATATCGCAGAATCCTATTTTAGGAGCAATTACAGCGGCATTTTTTCATAGCTTTAAACCACTAAGAAAGATTAAAGTCTACAAATGTCAGAAGAAGAAGCGCAATCACTAACTACTCAAACCCAGAATCATACTGGATAATACAATAAAGCTTGCAAATGGAGTTCGACCCGATTTCCTTTTTTCATGTATACTAATTGCTTATTTGTGAAGTTAATTAAAATGAAGAAAAAACACACGAAATCAAAATATCATATTAGTTCAGTAGAATATTTGGTAAAAATTTGATTGAAAATCGTGGTTATAGCAAACTATATACATGTACTATATTAGATGATATTGTTTTTGCGGGTTAGTAAGCAATAATAATTTGAATTGTGTCAGTTTATATTAAATCTATACAAATAAAACAATTGGTTTCTCAGCTGAAATATTGATTTGTTTCAATCTTTCAAAATAACAAAACAAATTTACGTCATTCCAATAGCAGCATTTTAATCGATTTGATGTAATTAGCCATCCATATTTTACATATTCTGAAAGAAAACATATTAAACTTTGAAAAACTATTGCGATTCTTTTAATTTAAAAAATCATAAGAATTTTTTTAAGGTCAATTTTGTCATATCAACATTCATTATTTTGTTATAATGTTTTTAAAAGTATGTTGGCTAAGTCAATAGCACTAGCATTGTCAATAAGTAGGTGTCTTGTATTTTACTAATTGTCCTTTACCATTACGAGCTCGAAATAAATTTATTGTTTTGTTAACAAAAAGTTCTCCTTATACATTGGAGAATTAATCAAATAGACTTGCGTCCAGAATTAATCCTATGCTTAACATATTTTCAGCTAATTATCCATTGGTAATATTTCTGAATGCGTCGTTGATTAAAGTTGATGCAAAATCGCTAGGCAGTAAGTGTACGAAACATAATAGTAATACGTAATAAATTATTGGCCAATTTGGCAACATTTGCACGACAAAATGTTTTTTTTAATTAATTGCATTGAAATATAAAAATTATTGTGCGTAAAATTAAAATGATTATTTAAAACAAATTTGCTGTTTTATTATAAGTTGAACAAAATAAAGGAAACCGTGTATTTTCTAAGTTACCAATAATCTAAAATTATTATATGATACATTTTAATTTAAGTTTACTTTGTTGTAACCATACAGTTTAATTCCATTACATATCATAATTGCATGCAAACTAATATCATTTATGTGCTTACTTATGCGGTTTTGTGATTATAATTAGTGAACCAGTTAACCCTCAACTTTTAATATATTCTAAACTTGAATAAACACAAAAAGTATCTCCGAAACAAACAGCAAAATAAGTGACAAAGTCATTGCACCATAAAATATCCAAACATAGATGAAATCTGCAATGTTCCCCGGTTTTGCATCTACTCCATCATAATTCATACATAATGATTCGGAAAGTCGATAGCTGGCGGAAGTGTACCAACCAAAGCGAATGTTTCGGAGAAACAAAACATTTACGAGGGAGAACCAACTCCACGAATTCTTCAACTTGATTCCACGCAAAAAGGGAGTCAAATGTTTTCTCTGTGTCATCAGTTCAAGATAATGATCATGATAAGCATGTACACCAGATTGCACAAGTAAACTAAATTTTTTGGTAAAAACTTGCGCAAAATAATTGTTAGTTGGGCTATACCAAATCTTACTATAGTTGGGCTATACTAAGGCATATCTGGGAATACTACTGAATCACCAGTCTCGATTAGAAAGCAATCACCAAACAAACAATGAATAATGATTGACCTAAGGTCAGAAATGTATTGTGATCAAAAAGTCTAACTGTCTCATGGTTTACCAATATGTTTGTAGTGCTATTGAACATTAATTCTGCAAACGTTTCCGGGATATCTGTGGGTTCCGAGTTTGTGATATATATATACATTGATGACGTGTAAATGCACCTGATCAAAGGATATGCAAAAAGCCAAACGAAAATTAAAAATAAATTATGCGAATTTGTCGATTTTATACGACAATCTTCTTGTTCGACCACTACAGCATACATCCAGTAATATAAATAAGTTATCATACATACCAGTTATTTTGAAGATACCGCCAAGATATATAATAGTGAAAAGCAGAGTTTTCCAGCCCAATGAATCGATTGGGGACAACAATTTCAAGGCGTTGAACTTTTTGGAGTATTGTTCGTTGATTTGTTTATTTACAAAAATGGAATATCTGTTTCCATGAAATTTAGCTCCGAACGGAATACAGTGTTGAATTTTGATTGGTTCATCTGAGAAAAATATTCATTTTCCCTCGACTAAGCCAGATGCTGAGTTTTGCTATGAATATGAATAAAAGAAGCCAAACCTCCCACTCAAAAACTGATAAAAACCGAAGAAATGGGAATGGCTCGATTCCACGTGAGCCACAGCTGACAAAGTGAGTCCTCCCAAAAACATTATTTACATTTCGTATATCAGATATACCATCGGGTTGAAAGTCTAAGATATTAACTTTTCTTTTGAGATATTGCGTAAAATATTCGTAGTCTAGTTCATGTTTAAAGTGATCACGTTGATGCAAGCTTAAATTTCCCATAAGGGTTATGTATACAGCTGTAAAGGCAATGGCGAGCATTTGTATTTTTTCTGAAAACTTGGGACTAAACATTTGCAAACTTTTTAGTGGAAATTTAATTAATTCCGGCTCTTCTTTTAGATAATGTCCAAAGCGTCCTTCAAACGAAGAACTACTGATAAAATATATCTCGTTAGGAAATGGAACACACTTTTGAGCTTTGTCAAAAATAGCTATGTTGTTAAGCGTGATACATTCCAGTTTCAAAGGATAAATATTTACAAATGGACATGGATAAATTATACTGAAATTTTCAATGGCGCATTCGGCACTACTTTGAATTTTTTGAAATTTGCAGCCAACATGACCAGTAATCCTTACGTGATTAAAGATATCATCATTTGTTTCTTCAAAGTACTGTTTTATAGTCCAAGAAGCTAAGGACTCCCAATTGTATTCATCCACATGGGCTTTTGTGTCAAGTAGTATGGTAATTGGTTGCCTAAAACTTGGAAAATGTCTTGTTTTTCTATTGCCAGTTTATCAAAGTTTTCCGATTTTTTTCCAAGACGAAATATTTTTTCCGGCATAAATAAGTTCACTTGGATTTCACATTGCCATGGCTTCGTTGCCAAAGCAAATTTTAAGGAATTTGGACCAACACAACTGTAACTGTTTTGATCCACTGGCCATAGCGAATAGAGGTACTTCAATACTGAACACCTGTTACTGTAAAACATGTCTTTTGGCATATCAGTGGAAAAGTTCCCATTTAGTTTCAAAATGCTTCCCTTCGGAATCCATAGCGTACGCAAAGAGTATTCACTATTTCCATAGTAGTTATCCTGTTCGATGTAGTCAAAGCGTCGAAGTGCTAAGTCAATTTGTCTAAGAATCGAAGGATATTTAATCGTTGGAAATAAATCAGCACTTTCAAAATTGTTTAGTACAATGAGGCATTTTGAGTCCATAAAGTGTTTTAGGGCTGAGTGCAAGTTTTTCACTATTTTATGTATTTTTGGCAAGTTAGAATTGTATTTAATTTCTTTAAGGTATTTCTCTAAAGCCGAACCTGTATTAATATCAAATATATAACTATTTTCTAAATATTGGTTCAAAAGTGGGTCTGATGATGATATTGAGCTCAATAGTTTTGTGGTTAGAGTGTAATTTAGCTGTTGTGTTTCGTTTGTTTCTCCTCTGGCTAAGCCGAGTATTGTAAAGCTTATGAGAAAACTGAGCAGTGTTAAGTAAAATATTGAGGTATACATTTTTGTGCTAGTCTGATTTGGACCGTACTGTAAATATGTGCGAAGCTTTAATGTTTTAGATGTAATCTTTTAAAAAGCTGACAATGACTATTCGTGGAATAGTTGAAATTTACTCTTAGTTTATAACGCGTTTTAGTGAGGACGAAAATTACTTATAAATTTGCATGGTCTTTTTTCAGTTTATTAGAATAAAATACTTTTTGTTTATGTATGCCGAGTAAGTGTCAGTGATATATGTATAGTCTACAAAACATGAAGATATACCTGCTTGCTTTTGTTTTTCGTGGTTTTTTACCAAGAAAAGAACTGTTCCTGAAATGTATTATATATATGACACTCTGGGCTGGTTTTAGTACTTGTGTAACTTTAAGGGCTCGTCGGTCGGTTGTTTGTCAAATTAAACTACTTTAGCGCTGAACCGACGCTTCCAATAAAGGACCTTATTCCATTTACAAAGGGTCTGGGCCATATGGCCGTCAGTTATGAATCACATATCAATCGAAAGCTCTCACCGAGTACTACAACTTTGTTTCAGGGCACAAGTTGCTAACCAGTTGCACAAGACCACTTATTGGGAGTTGAAGTTAGCGAAAATAGCGTTGTTTTTCAAAGGTCAAAAATGATGAATACAATATTTTTCTGGCTTTCTAACCGACACTAGTGACCTATAAAACACTCAAACCGTCTCATTTTCATCTTAAATAAAACAGGTAAAACACTTGTGAAAGATAACACACGTAGACAACTAAGAATAATCATGTGTACTACTTTGATTTTAACCAAGCGTCAAGTGTACTCATGTACATATTTATAGCCCCTTGTAAATACGTAAATGCAATGCCGTGATTTTTAAGTGGCTTGCATTTTCCTAAGTAATGAAGCAGGATACGTAGTTATTTGGTTTGATTATAATGACAATTACCCAAATAAATAATAGCTCCGCCGTTTAACTGAATTGATGCTGATAATGGATTTAGCTTAACAAATAAGTTTTCACCAAGTCTCATTTTCACTTGACATATTGAAGTTCGAAATTAAAAGTTAATTCGATTTGGCAGTAGTAGTGCACCATGATTACAGCAACAATATTGTTTACTTCTAAAAAAAGTTGAGTTTATCTTCTGAATATCCGATAATACAATGAAACCTACAAGCTAGGATAAGCCCTTTTACAACATACTTAAATGTAACCCAATTCAATGTGCACGAGAAATAGTGCTTTCTTGTCACCATTTATCAAAGATGAAAATAAGACGGTTTGAGTGTTGTATTGGTCACTAGTGTTGGTTAGATAGCCAGAAAAATATTGTATTCATCATTTTTGACCTTTGAAAAACAACGCTATTTTCGCTAACTTCAACACTCTAAAAGTGGTCTTGTGCAACGGGTTAGCAACTTGTGCCTAGAAACAAAGTTGTAGTACTCGGTGAGAGCTTTCGATTGATATGTGATCCATAACTGACGGCCATATGGCCCAGACCCCTTGTAAATGGAATAAGGTCCTTGGCTTATTTCATTACATATATCTAAAGGAAATCTATATCAGAGAATATACTAAACTAGGCTGGCCATGGAATTCCAAATGTTTATATAATATGTAGTTATACGGGAACATGATTAAAATTGTCATGGCGTGATACCAACGAAATTGGTTTTATAACGTAGTATTGCACTTATGGTAAAAGGAGACACTTGACTAAACGTTGTGCTACATAAGCAAGTAATTAGTGCTTATAGAACCAGAAGTGATCAACACAGTTGCAAGTTTATCACTCAAACTTTATCTTAACCAAAATCGACTTTTTGGGTTTATATGATAGGGCCAAAGAAGAAAGTAGGAAATACGAAATACTAACAGTGCTAACATTTAAATTATGCCAACGGCAGCCCCAAAACTCAACAATTATAAATCAGTATAGAATATTTTATTTAGGTAGTTACTGTTTTTGGTAATAAGATAAATTCATGATAAATTGTTAGAATATTTTGAAGAGTAAAATATGTTGACAAAATGCTAGACTTGACTTTGTTAACAATTAGTTGATATTAGTATTATAAACGTGTTTTATCTCTCCGTGTCAATTTGTTTAAGGCGTAAAAAGATACGCTATAATTCCAAAGATACATAACCTGTGATACATAAATCTTTACAATAATAACTGATGTAATGTTATAAGACAGTGCTCAGGTGGCAGTTTACATGAACGCAATATTATAGATTCTTGGATACCATTGCATAGAAGCATTAAAGCCCAGCCTGTGTTTTCTCTTTGTCTCTCCAACTTTGTTGTGAGTCACATCACACTGTTTCCAGCAGCAGCCAATGAAAATGAAGAGCACGAGTTTTGCGTTGCCGAAAAAAATACCTTGAAACCAAAACAAACAACAACAACAACTCAAACTGGTGAATAGAAATTCCTGTGATTCTTTCTCTTCAGAAAAAGACCGACTATAGAGTTAAATATTTTTTGATAATAATTACTACTCCTTTTTATTTTTTAATAAGGTAAAAACCTTCATAACAATATATATTAGCTGCTATACAAACTGTGACATATATGACAGGTGTCAATAAAATATTAGAATACTTTTACTTACAAATTCATTTGCCACAAATTTTGGGTTATACTATTATTGTATTAAAATTACAGATAAGTGACCCTAACTAAGAACAAAATGGAGGATACTCTAGAAGATGAATCTGAAATGAACCAAACTGGTTTACTATCTATTCCTGAAGAAGTGGTAAGTTAAATATAAACACACTACCTCCTATAAAATATTTATCAGGTTGAGTTTATAATTATAAAATCCTCTTAAACATTTTATTTATCAGTTATACCGCTGCATATTTCCGTATCTTAAATACACCGATCTCCTCCGTCTCCGCCGAGTCTGCAAGCCTATTCACACTTTCTCCTCTGACTTTATTCGGAACAACTATAAAAACCACGTTCGAGAAATAAACGAAACGAATTACACATTCAACCACTATCTCAATACCAACCTGCCCACCACGTCCATCCACCTCAACAACTCATCATCTTCCTCCTTTTTCGACCATCCTGATATACCCACCTTTCTAAATCTACATGGCAGCCAGATCACCTGTCTAAAAATCAACCACTTTGCCACCTGCCTTTCCCCTCCAGAACTCCAATTCTTTTCCTCCCTTCCCAACTTGCTTCACTTGGATATCTCCTTTATTGACGCTACCAAACGCAACTGCAGTTACACCTATAGAACTATAAACGGCGTGAACGTTCCCCGTGAAAAATGCCCGTTTCCCCCTCCATTCAAGAACCTGAAAACCTTGAAGCTCAACGAGATTCAGGGATCCGAACAAATGGACCAAGGCTACGCCTGGGACTTTATTGACTTCTGTGAAAACCTGGATTACGTGAAGCATCCTCTCTACAAAAACATGATAGAAGGCATGTCAACCCATCAGGGAGGTCCCTTCGGTTGTGTAATGGATTACATTACAAAACGACACGAAGTAAACCCAAACGGACAAAATCTGAAATATTACGACTTGGCCCACTTTGAGGAAGTTGGTTATTACGCATTCAAGTTTCTAGAATTGGTGCAATTGTGTCACGAACACAAAGTGAAACTGGTCAATGTTCATAGTGACCTTTTGGACATGGCAAATGTGTTTCGAAGCAGACCGGAAGTACTGACAGACACATTGGTTTCTCTGAGAAACGTTCATGGATACACTTTTCATTATGAGCTACCATTTTTGGAAGAATTGGTAGTGGAAAGTACTGCCAAGTCAAGTTACGCGGAAAGTTGGGTACTAATAGATGCGGATAATGCTGACGATTTTGCTCCTAAATGGCCTAGTTTAAAAAAGTTGGATTTGACAATTGACTCGGATGCTTTGATGGGTAATGCGGAAATGAGGGAGAGGGAGACGACTGATCTACTAGAATTTTTCTTCGAGCCGAAGAACTGGAAAAGGAGAGATGAGTTGGTGGAGTTGGCAGTTCGGTTTTCTAAAAGGTCACGTGAGTATGGAGACAACTGGCCTTTTCCGAGAGCATTGAATATTACACAGAGTTGTAGATTTGTGAGGAAGTTGAGTTTGGGGAATTGGTTGGGAGGGAATAAGGAGATTTATAGGTTTTGGGAGGGATTGCTGTTGTTGGAGGAAGTGGAGTTGGAGGAGTGTAGGGGATTGGGTGATGTGGCGTTTGTGGGGAAGAAGTGGAATGATCCGGTGTTTCTGAAGTTGAAAAGTAAGTAAGCAAATAAAATACGAATACAAAGTGTGTTTTTAATTAAATGAATATAACTGATAACGTTTAATTAATTGATGTAAAACTTATAAATTATTTTTAGAATTGAGGAAGGTGTCCTTAAAGGGCCTGCACAAAATGCCTAAACTTACGGACCAAGTTTTCAAGTTGGTTTTTAGTAGACTGAAAGTCAAGCAGTTTTGTTTGACAAGTGAACGACCATTAAAATCGGTGAGTTATTATTATTCTTAAACGTGTACATAGTCAATAAATGTATTGAAATTTAATAAAATGAATGTAGAGGAAAATTAACTAAATTGTCTTTTTAACTATTATAGATCACTGCAGCTGGAATAGAAGGTCTGATAAGTGGAGAGTTCAACCGTTCCGTGGAGAGATTTCCGTTTGATACATGGTCATTAGATGGGGTTACGGAGATCGATTTTAACGAGTTGAAATTAAAGTTTAGAGCAACTCACATGATTTAAATTGGAAGAAGAGTTGTATTTTCTTGTTTATACAGTATTTTCAGTGCATTTGTATCAGAATCTCATTTAGGCAGTTTATGTATGCAGTTGTACATATCATGACAATAGGGACATTTTGTAACAATGCATTTTGCGACATTTATATAAATACGTGATATAATATACTATTATTAATAATATATTGTGTATTCAAATAAATGTATTTTTATGTTCAATCCACATTATGCAATATACATTTTGGTACAATATTATATAGCATAAATATTAAACCTTTTTTTGTATGAGTGTTTGTAAAAATCTGAATGTTATATAATTTGCAAGTAAAAGAACCATTATTTCAGGGTTGGTTTAAAATTAGCATTTACAATCTTTCTTGTATTACAAAAATGTTATGCAGCCTAACTAGCAAACGGGCGCGGCGATGTGAATTGAGCACCTTGTAATTTTTCCGTTTTCATTGTCTTATGTGTGTATACTTACATAATCATGAATCATGATCATAAGTTCCCATTGAGCATCTGTTCATTTCCTTCTGTTACGATACGATCTACTGAATAAGCTAACGAGAAATGAAAAGTCTTCCATGGCCAACTATTCTCAATTCAGTTCGGCTCAATTATGACGATATAATGAGTACGTTTATGCTACAAAGGGAAAACCAAGGTCAACTTTAAATCAACGAAACCAACTGCTATATTCAGTCTGAATTGACCTGCATCCAAAGTCAACCAATTTGCCAAAGAATTAACTCAACTTCTCGACTCTTTCGAATCTCGTTTACTTGAAAATCACTTTTGTAGATACCACCCAACGAGATTGCTCATGTATCATGAAATCAGTTAGAGGCAATCCCGTATTCCTTTCGAATTTCCAAAATCCCCGATTTCCCAAACTTTGGAAACCTGAACAATTCAGGGATCTCCTCCAGAAAATCATAAATATGTATGGGATTTTTTAAATTTTGTAAAATTTGCAAAATTTCTGACATACGAACTTTATATTGGACAGAGGCTAGGGTTTTTATAATCATCCAAAAATAAACCTGGATTAGATAACGGACTACACCTGAAGAATAAATGTCGAGAAGAGTCCATCAAATTGGATCACATATAAAATCAAAAGGAACGCTTAGCCCAAACGAGTCGAAAAATAAAACGTTGGGTTCATTCCATTATGCTTGGCTGACGTCTAACTATTTTTTTAAACGACTGTATTGAATAACATTTCAAATATATTTATTGAAGGAATTTTATTAGAAATTCGTGTATACAATTTTAAATAATTCACTTTCTACAAGATTTACTCTAATTATGGTGATGTGGCATCGTCAGAATAGCAATATAAACTACACAATATATCGCATTTGCCAAACTGTTAATTTTACTTTTAACACAATTTATTGCTTGAATTTACCCCCTATTTATTCACCCTTAGGGCAACGAATTTATTAATCATATTTCATGTATGCAATATGATCTTCTTGAAAACCCAAATCGAATATTTTCTCTTTAATTACCTCTACGTCCGAGGCATGAAGAGTTTTGGTTTTAGAGACTACTTTATAATCTTTTATTCCGTTTGATGGACATCTGTATATAAGAAGAGCGGTTTCGTCGGGATTCATCCAAATAATGCTGTCCAGTGTGTAAGCTATCAAAGAAAATCAAGAATTATTAAATGAGATAAATCAAGTTACAGTTAATTGCGACTAGTTCAAATGCTTTAGATAAAAATAATAATCTTGTCGTACTAAATGACTGAGACGCTTTCAAAGCCACAGTTCCATTAGGTCTTTTTGCCGGCAGTCCAATACAGTTAGTTTGTGCATAATCCAAATTAACTTTTCCTTCCGAAAGACCAAGGTTTCCAGTGCTTGGAAGGAAGACTGGCACGCATGTTTGACCAAATGTTGGAGGTTTCTTCATGTACGGAAATCCCATATTCAGAATTGTGGTAAATGCTGACCCACTCCTCACTACCACTTGCATACCATCCAGCTCCTCTTGACTAGCGGCAGGACGTCCTAAGAGACCTACAGCGTATTCCCTGTACAAAGCGTCACTTGCCATTGGAATGTAATAGTCTCTTGGAGTCACGAACTGAAATGCATTCGATGGAATATAAAACATAATTCAATCAAAAGAATTCCAAATTAGCACCTAGACTACATTTATCAATTAAATATACAATAATTACCGCTACAAGATTTACTCCTTTGTGCAAGCGAGGTATTATCTCAGACTGGGGCAAACACAAACCTTCACTGGCATCTTGGGCTGTGAGCTGTCCATGAGTTCCACCAATTAAAACGTATGCAACCAAAAATAGTAACAGAGCGCTAAATCTTTTCATACAGTTGTCCATTTTGATTGTATTTTTAAAGTTTCAACTGAACCTCAATTAGTTGACGTATTTTGAACTATTAACCCAAGTCGCCTTCAATGAATTCAAGATTGAGAGCTTCAAGAAATAGTTTGCCATCAATTCCAGAACATTTATTTATGTAGTGAGAAAAAAACGAGGACTTGATGTGACCTTGTATGCCTATGAGATGAAATATTTATTTGATTGATTGTCTGATTATAAGTTTTTATTGGTATACTTTGAGAACAGTGCCCATGAATACCAGGTCAAAATACATATAATAAATCACATAATAAATCGAGTTCGCTTACATTTTCATAAAAAAAAATCCATACAAAATTCGTGGTATAACCAAATACACACAGTGTGAATAACGTACATTACATTTTGTGTGCTCAATAACAATAAATTTTCATTTTATAAAATAGTTCGCTACTTCATACAAATGAAAACACGAAAATAAATAATAAGCATAACAGATAAGTAAGATACGCCTACACGATGCTGTAAAGAAATCACTAGCTTATCACCACAATCCATGGTATCTCCGATCTGATTTCGTTTGAATTACTAACAATTCGACTACCCACCTCAAATGAAATCCAAATATTAATTCAATGCTACTACTATTGAACGCCATAACGCTTAACGCTCTTTTTTATCAGCCCTGCCTGCTCAATATGTAGCTCTGTTCATGCCTGGTAGCTTCTCATCGTCATGGTCTATTGAAGATGCAGCTTTATTCTGCTGCTTACATTTAATCACTGCATTAAATATTTAATTCTCTGCTAAGAAGTCTCCTGTTTTGTATCCAAAATAATCCTCTTTTGGTAGCATTAAACTCCAAATCTTGTAGCCAGTCGTAGCTGGTTCAAGTCTATAGTATTCGTCATGGTTGGTTAATTTCTTTAGTAAATAACTTTTGCTACTAACTACCACGCCCATAGGGGAAACTCAGATGAAATATTATTGACTGGATCATTAAGATGTCTTACTTTAATGTATGCACGATCATAATAATGAGCTGTTCATCAGGTTTCATGGCTTTGAAACTTTTTAAGTATTTTTCATCTTGATTGATGGATTGACCAAGTGGGTTTTATTTAACTTATCAATTTCCAAGCACTACAATAAGAGTACGAATATCGAATTTAATTACAAAATACGAATGTGCAATCCTGCTTGGATTTTTTTAAACTGATAATTGCCTGATTTTTTTGCCAAGCAAAAGTTTATCATTTTAGTCTAAGGTCAATTCAATTGTTTAACTCAGCGTTTATCTTTTAATTTTGTGATAAAAGGGCATCATAAGTTTATGAAGTACGAATAATAAGATCATTTAATAATTCTGGTAAATATTTAAACAAGAAGCTAAAATATAAAGCAACATTGATAAATATGTATGATGTATGATTGAAAACCTTCGTTTGTTATTCCACAGAGACTACATCTTGTTCCAGGGTCCGATGCATTGAGGCTCAGTCATCATTGAGGTTCGTTTTAGAATATCCGATGTCTCTTATCTCTGTGCAGTTTATTACATGACCTAGCGAGAATTGAATAAATCATTGTAGTAATCTTCTTAAACCTTGACCCGGGCAATTTTTTCAACATTTCTTTTGAGTTTTGACAGAATGAACAACGAACTTCAAGATGCGTACTTATTATCACGCCACTAATCATACAAAATAATGAACTGAATTTATGTGATGTCAGCATTTTGAAGAACAATGCAAACACTGTATATTTATAGAACATCGTTAGTACTATCGATGTATTTATGATGTTATTTTACAGACGTGATCTCATTGAAGGTAGCAAAGCAAATTGTTACAATTCATAGATATCACGAATGAGTTTTTCTCGCTAAACTATTTCATAAATTTGCATGATACGCTGTACATATTCCATGACGACGGTATTTGTTTTATGGGGAATATTAATGTTTAGTAAAAACGCTTATTTAAACTCCATTTTTTTACTTGAATTCTATTAATTAAGTTGCCTTTGTATTTGTTGCTGACATTTTACATAATTTAAGCTACAAAATGTAAATTGTAAGTTTCATTGACCTCCCATACTTTTTTTAAAGTTAGGAGTGCTACTCTTTAGCAAAGTGTGACTTATTTAATTAGGACAATTGGTTCTTTCGTGTGTAGTGCAAAATTATTACACATGCATATTATTTTGGGAACATACTTTTTTCTTAAAGCCAATGATGCTAGAGAAATTGGCTAACGAAAATGGCTTGATAATTTTACAGAAAAATCTGCCAAATTGAATATATGACCAATTTTTTAATTTCGCATAAAACAATTTTCATTAAAATGGTGAATTCTAGTAGACACCTGTTCGATGAATTTTTAATGGTTGGATTACATTTTAAGCTTAAAGATAAGTAGTTTTTCTAATTTTACCAATTCCCATTTTTTACAATAGTTAGGTAATCGTTTATCCTAGAAAAAACTTTATTTCCAAAAATCATGTCTTTATCTCTCCATTTACTCTACCTTCCCTCTTTTCTTCGCTCAGAGCCTGCGGTCGTCGCAAATACATCAAAGGTTATTTTCTACAAAAAAATGAGATAACAGCCGGAGATGACAGATTTGACGAGGGT